>JAFFST010053256.1:56499-79857 GCA_022414735.1 Noturus placidus
CATTTTGTGTTTACTTGTGTTGTCCTTGACTATTGTTTAAATTGGTTTGATGTTCCGAAACACTTAAGTGTGACAAACATGCAAAGGAACAGGAAATGAGGAAGGGGGCAAACACTTTTTCACACCACTGTAGATCACAGTGTGTCAGATGTGTAAACGCGTCCATGAACACGGCATGTCGATGTTAAACTGTTTGCAGCAAGCCACCCTGCTCGTAATTGGTTAACCTCGCAGCTCTGGCGCAAAACTAAAGAAGCGAGCTTCAAACATCTGATCGAGGACATTTGTGTACGTTTTGATTTCGGTCAAAATTGTTAACTTTAACGGAAACAGAATCTTTTGCAGATTACGAAGACAAGAAACTCGCTCTTCTCCACGTTCTGTAGAAATATCTTTCACTTGGATTTCACAGGGACATCTTGCATCCAAACTATAGAAATCTTTTCCTCTCTTTTTTTATTTTGGATCGTGGGATTCCCTGCTCAAGCCCGTTTAGGCCGCTCTGAGCAGCTGGAATCCGCGTGCATTACTCAGACACTTGGCTGCGTTGGTGTGTACGGAGAATTGAGTCCTGTGTTAACCAGTAAAAGTGAAATACTAGGCTGAGCTGTGCGTTACTAAACGTCCTTGGACAGTTATGAGCGGGATAAAGGGCTGGACCGCTGTACAGTCGAACAGTAGGTCTCGGCTGGAAGACGACCGCGTCCTGGGGGGATCACGAGCGGCAGAAAGAAAAAAATAACACTGTTAAGAGTATTTTGTTTGGAGTGTATGTTGTGAAATATAAAACAATAACTTTCGTAACGTTCCCGTTCTCATTAAAGCCAGTAGCGTGCTGGCGATTCAACGCGTGATGATGGTGATTGCACTGTAGTGCTCTCGAAGACAGTTTTATATACTCTCAAGACTTATTTAAAGTTTTCGATTCAACCTCCTTTCTGGGACGGTTCCTTTCTCGTTAAAAAAACCCAAACAAGGTTCTGGCTGATTTATGAGGTCGGACTGTCAGTGCAAGTCCTCGAGGTTGACGATAAATCTGCGGTGACGTTTTGAGATTTTCCGTTTCTCTGAGGGCTTCTGACTGGCCCTACAGTTGCCTCAGTGCTGACTCACTGAAATGATGACACGCTTCTTAGTGAAGAAGAACCAAGTCCGAGACTTGCCTGAAGGCTGGCGTTGTGCTTTACCTCAAACTCCGTGTTCACACTCTTGCTCACTTTTGTGCAGGATTTAAACCTCTCTTCATTGAGGGGCCAAAATATCTCTTCCTGCCTGGATTATTATGTTACTTTATCTGTGTCAGATTAGCTTTATCTGTAACGTTTCTTCTGACATTGTCACATCGTACTCTACAGGTAGTGCAAACACTTTTGCATGAAGCTGCACAATCTAAGTACCAAACGACCGCAGGACAGCTGCGCATCTGTTATGGATACAGAAATGAACGAATTCTAATTAGCCAAGCTAAACCTCTGGTCTTCTTCGGACACGCGGACAATAACGTATAGCGTGTTCGATGATGAAGTCCAGAAGGCAGCAGGTCTATGGACTTCCTCTCTGCTTTGACACTCTTCACTGCTCGCTCTTGAGATCGACCTCCTTTACTGCGTCGGTTTAGCTTTGTTTCATTGCCTTGCTTATCCTTGAACCTACGTGGGAGATGTAGGGGGAGAAATTCCCCACCACACATTTCATACCCGTTTCTACTCTGGAAGGCTGGTTAATCAGCTGATGACCTCGAATCAGGTGTGTTCAGAACAGGAGAACACTTAAATGTGTAAGACAGTAGGTTCTCCAGGATCAGGCTGATATATACATACACACACACACACACACACACTCATACATACATATACATACATATGGATGGATATATATATATCTATATCCATCCATCTTCAACCGCTTACTCCTTTTCAGGGTCACGGGGGACCTGGAGCCTATCCCAGGAGGCATCGAGCACAAGGCGGGGTACACCCTGGACAGAGTGCCAGTCCATTGCAGGGCACAATCACATACACACTCACACACGCATTCATACACGCCCATCAGCATGCATGTCTACCATGCATGTCTTTGGACTGTGGGAGGAAACCGGAGTACCCGGAGGAAACCCCCGACACACGGGGAGAACATGCAAACTCCGCACACACACATGGCCCTGGCAGGACCCTGTGAGGCGAACGTGCTAACCACTAAGCCACCGTGTGCCCCCTTAGAGCAGCAATGATCGGCAAAATGGGATTTATTAATTAGGTTTTAAGTATAATGGCTGTAATTGACCTCCAGGTGTAAAAATTACAACTGTAAAAATTAGTTTTATATCTTTATGTTTGAAGCCTGAAACGTGGCAAAAGGTCGAACAGTTCAAGGGGGCCGAATACTTTTGCAAGGCACTGTGTGTGTGTGTGTATATATATGTGTATGTATGTATATGTGTATATATATGTATATAATTTATGTGTGTGTGTGTATATATATATATATATATGTATATATGTATATGTATATATGTATATAAAATATGTATGTATGTGTGATGCACAATTTGTATGCCATGATTGTGTATTTTTCATTTTTATATTTTTATTCCATATTAAATGTGTTGATTTTAGTGATGCTTACCGCACACATCCAATCTAGACTTGAAATGACTCGAGATTAGATGAAGTCCCCTCTCGACGTGAAGACTTTGAGCACTTGTCCGTGCTCCGTGAGATCAGAGACCACGGGGATTTAGATTAGGCAATGGATTCGAATGCTCAGATACTTTCCAGAGCCGAATTGCACCACGTCAAGTCATTACGCACCATGATGTCCGGCTTGCACAATTTCTAACACTGCTTGGAGTGGTCCCTGTGCAGCAGCTCTAATCAATGGCTTTCGATCTGGAGCGCTCTTTCTGATAGGTTTTCATATCTTCTTCTTACTTTAACTCTGTTTGCCAAGAACTGCACTTAGAAGAAACATTGCTCTTGACTTCTTTTGAACCAGGAATGAAAAAGCTTGGTTATCTGAATTAAGAATTAAGTTGATGAAGTGATGATAATATATTGTTTTGTCTGCCCAGAAAGGTGCATTTCCATGCAGACTACCGCCCCTGGAGGTCAATTACAGCCATTATACTTAAAACCTAATTAATGAATCCCATTTTGCCGATCATTGCTGCTCTAAGGGGGGCGCACGGTGGCTTAGTGGTTAGCACGTTCGCCTCACAGGGTCCTGCCAGGGCCATGTGTGTGTGGAGTTTGCATGTTCTCCCCGTTTGTCGGGGGTTTCCTCCGGGTACTCCGGTTTCCTCCCCCAGTCCAAACACATGCATGGTAGGCTGATGGGGGTGTCTAAAGTGTCCGTAGTGTATGAATGTGTGTGTGTATGTGAGTTTGCCCTGTGATGGACTGGCACCCTGTCCAGGGTGTACCCCGCCTTGTGCCCGATGCTCCCTGGGATAGGCTCCAGATTCACCGTGACCCTGATAAAGGAGTAAGCGGTTGAAGATGGATGGATGGATGGATGGATGTTATTGCTAGCCAGCTAGTGATTATGGGCTAACCTGACAGGTTTTCTGAGAGACTGCGTTAATCAACCATAAATCATCATAGTATTTGCGAATACTAGCCAGATAGCTAACACAAGCTAACCTGAAAGAATATTTGTGACAAGTACGCATCAAATGTTTTAAGTTGAAATGATTTCTGAGAGTGATTTTAAGTCCTGATCACAAATGCTCACCGTTGATCATCACCACTCCTAATGCTAGCCAAAAAGAAAAGAAATAGACAGAAAATTTCGGAGAAGTAGCCGGCGAGATGAAATATGCTAACTTGACAGGATTTCCGAGAGGCTTTTAAAGCCAGTCTAGCCAGCTAGCAAGCATGATCTAACCTGACAATATCTGAGAGGAAATATTCATGAATTTCTACTACTCTATAAGCACTGCTAATGCTAGCTAGCCTGCTAGCTCACTTAAGACCAACCTGCTAGGATTTCTGAGAGGATGTTTTATTTGTGTTTACAAAATAGTTAATAGTCTTCACTGCTGATGCTGGTCGTATTCGTAAACGTTCATAAAACCCACCGTGAATGTTCGACAGCTAGCGAAATGAGCTAAAATGACCAGATCGGGAATGTGTATTAGCTTCACTGAGCTGGATGGACTGTTAGCTAACAGGATTTCTGAATGGAAATAATTCAGCCACATTCATCGATGTTCATCATCATCATCATCATCATCAGTATTACTGAAAATAGTGTGAGAATATTTGAGAGGAATTGTGCCATGTTCATAACTGCCCTTAATACTCACTGCCAGTGCTAGCTAGCTAGCTTACCTGACAGGATATCTGTGAAAACCGTTACCTGTTCATGTGCTACCAGAGGGGCAGCGTTGAGCAGATGGACAGTTAAATCCAGATTGTAAACTAATTGAAAGTACATTTTCTTTCATTTGTAAACCAGCTCCTGGTGTTTGTTGAAATGCTTCTATAGTATTGGCCAAATTTGGTCAAAATAAATGGCACCGAGGGGCAGCTGACTTTAAATGAGGCTCGTTTTTTGAGTAAACAACAACCAGTGTCTTGTTTTGTCCATATTATCTACATTGTCATTGGACAGAAATATAGATGTAGGCATTCAGATGGCACTGTGTGTGTGTGTGTATGTGTGTGTATGTGTGTGTGTGTGTGTGTGTGTGTGTGTGAGAGAGAGAGAGACCGAGACAGAGCAGGATAATGAGTTGTGAGAACCCTGGGCTCTGACAGATGTATGACAGTGATGAAGCTAAACGAGAGGAGCAGAGTCTCCCCCAGGCTTTCACCGATGTCCGCAGCCGGCCTAATGAGACAGCCGTCCTGCTGCTGCTGCTGCTGCTGGGGAGAGAGCGAGGGAACAAGCCACCAGGGAGAGAAAGAGTTTCTCACCTGGCAGTGAGACAGAAAGCGACGGAGTCATCGGGACGTTTCGTGTAGGAGGTACGAAAGGTTTTGTCATAACTACCACAGCGTGCAGGATGTGATTCGGAACAGTGTCCAGGATGAAGAGCGCTTGTAGTCTTTAATACAGTAGATCAGAATGATGCACAACTCGAGTGTTATGTTAAGCGTGCAAGAAAAAAAAGAAAAAGTTGATGAGACCTCATGACCTCATACTTCCTATAAAGAAGACACTCTTCACTTTGGTGTAATAGCTCAAGCACTCATGCACGGGGGTAAACCATTGTGAAGATGATGCCATCGACCAATCATGTATCAGCGTTCCGACCGTGATGAGTCATGTGACACACTCTCTCTGTGTTCTCCCCCCTGACAGTCTCTCTCTCTCTCTCTCTTTCTCCCCCTTGACAGTCTCTCTCTCTCTCTTTCTCTCTCTCTCTCTCTTCTCCCCCTCGACAGTCTCTCTCTCTCTCTCTCTCTCTCTTTCTCTTTTTGTCTCTCTCTCTCTTCTACCCCTCGACAGTCTCTGTCTCTCTCTTTCTCTCTCTCTCTCCTCCCCCTCGACACTCTCGGACCTCTGCAGGGCTGTGAGGTTTCTTATGCCGTCTGAGGTGGAATGCCTCATTTCACACTGTTTCATTGAACTAGTCTTCACAATTATTCGTTGTTCCTACCTTTTTATTTCATTCTCTCTCTCTCACCCTCTCTCTGACTCTCTCTCTCTCACCCTCTCTCTGACTCTCTCTCTCACCCTCTCTCTGACTCTCTCTCTCTGACTCTCTCTCTCACCCTCTCTCTCTCTCTCTCTCTCTCTCTCTCTCTCTCTGTGTTCTCCCCATGACAGTCTCTCTCTCTCTCTCTCTCTCTCTCTGTTCTCCCCTTGACAGTCTCTCTCTCTCTCACCCTCTCTCTGACTCTCACCTCTCTCTCTCTCTATCTCTCTCTCTCTCTCTGCCAGTTGGTTGAGTATTTCTTTTCTCCCTTTGTAAGACAGGATTAGAGGATTAGGACACATAATGGCATGTTAGCACCCGTGTACTTGAGTGTACAAACAGGCGTAATGTCACACTGATGAGCCTGATGGACCTCCAACAAAGCAAACGCTGGTTATTAAAAGAGTGCAGGATTAGGTTTAGTCATAATTAAGTGTTGGTGATGAAACAGATGAAGACAGCTCAGAGGCACGGGCCAACATTTTGTACAGTAGCTCCACTGGTTTCTAAATCAGGTCAACAAGTTCATTACATGAAACTCCAGTGTTGTTGTTGTTGTTGTTGTTGCTCTTCCACGAACCTGCAGATGTGGCCGAAATGGCTCCAACGTTCTTCTTCTAAAGATTCATACCCCTTGACAGTCACTGTTAAGTCCAGCTCTATTTTCATGATCTAATTCTGAATTCTTTTATACACGATGCCGTGTGTATCGTTATTACGCAACAAAGACCCGATCACAAGATTATAAAAACAGATTACGCAAATGCCTAAAGGTCTGTCATTTTTTTTAAACATGCTTCTAAATACATAACAATCATATGATCTTTAATATACCCAAGATACATGCGTAATCCATCCATCCATCTTCAACCGCTTACTCCTTTTCCGGGTCACGGGGGAACCTGGAGTCTATCCCAGGGAGCATCGGGCACAAGGCGGGGTACACCCTGGACAGAGTGCCAGTCCATCACAGGGCACAATCACACACACACACTCATACACTACGGACACTTTAGACACGCCCATCAGCCTACCATGCATGTGTTTGGACTGGGGGAGGAAACCGGAGTACCCGGAAGAAACCCCCGACACACAGGGAGAACATGCAAACTCTGCACACACATGGCCCTGGCGGGACTCGAACCCCCGACCCTGGAGGTGTGAGGCGGACATGCTAACCACTAAGCCACCGTGCGCCCCTTACATGCATAATATTACCATTTAATAGGTCTTTTGGGTTCTTTGTTGTCGTTCAGACCTATTTTCATTATTTCTGCTCCCACCGAGAAAATAACACCACTCGGCCACGCCTCTTTCCTTAAAAGGCAATCCATCAGGGAGACGTACTTAACGAGTTTGTCTTCAAATATGCCGGCTGTCCAAAAACCTTCTGTGTCTGAGCTACGTGTTTCAGCTATTTGTAAATAAAGTTGAAAATTATTGAAAAACCTTTGTCCAGAAGGTTAAAGATCCACGTCCCATACCATCCACGTCACCGCATTACTGATCCCTTACCCAAACGTTTCTCCAGCTAGTCTCCAGGTACAGGACATTTGTAGCAGAGATGATGTTCCTGGGACGTTTTGGAGGCTACTGTGTAGCTTGATGTTATTTCCCACCACTTTATTGGACGTGGATCCACACTGGGCCTTCATTAACCTTCCATAAGCTTTGCATCAATCCTTCAGAACGAAATTCTAGAATAGATTGTTTTGTCACAATGCTTCAACGTGCAATGACGTCCGGATCCACTAAACATCTGGATTGTATTGAGATCGTACGTGATGTTGTGTGTGAATTTAATGCCATGATGTTTCATCTCGTCCATCTGGATTAAGGATGAATGAACATCCATGTAGCTGTACTTGCTCTCCAGGACTGTGTTACGCTTCATTAGAGTGTGTGTGTGTGTGAGCGAGAGAGAGAGATGAGTTATTGCATAGTCACTGGAGATTTGGATTAAGTGATGAGTGTTTATAGGGATTAATTTGTAATCTCAGTTTATACAACGAGTAATAGTTGAGATATCTGATAACACACGAGGAGAACCTTCTAGAGCAGCGGTTTTCGATCCTGGTCTTGTCTCTCATATCTGACATGCTCGGCTCAGTTCATGAATCTCTGTCCTAACGAGCTGATGATCTGAATCAGACATCTAAAATGCGCAGAGAGTGTGGGTCTTCAGGACCAGGTTCGGAAACCGCTGTATGGTTAGACCGCACGTCGACGCTGTATCCCGTCAGTCACGCACGCTCCATCAACAGCAGGCTCATTCGGCGCTGACGAGTCCGTGTCTGAACGAGATGCCATGTTGTGTTTGGATCGAAACGGTTGATTTGTGTGCGAGGAGAACACTGTGAGATCTCCTCAGGCTAGGAGGATGATTTGTAAGAACGCGGGCGTTGCCTCATCCACTCGGCGCTCTGCTTAAAGCCGAGCGTCACCTATTACACGGTGTATTTATTGAGGGGTCTTAATGCGAGTATGAACGCTGCCTGATGCCATTATGCTATTGCATCATCACCCATGTGATGTGTTGGAGTGCGTGCAGCTGAGAGTACGGGCCGTGAGGTTCCTGTTACTACATTCACTTAAAAACTCAACCAAACATATGTTGTGCTCACTGGAACCGCACTCCATCACTACCCATCATGCATTTAGTGAACGATTAGACTGGTGCTGTGATAGAGTACTGAATATGAGCTGTTTATCGACTGTATTTTATCTCAAGCGTCCCGAATATTTCACACGAGCTGTCTGGTGCATTTTCTCCAAGCTGAAAGTTTGGCTTTGATTTATAGATAGTTTTGTTTTTAAATCCTTTATTTGTCGTTAAATAAATAAAAGCAACCCTTTCCCTGTGTACATATTACTGCGATGATGCTTTAGATTACGATTATTATTGAAATTATCATTACAAATCTTACAAAAACAAACAGGAATTTCTTCCACAATACCAATATGAACTAATGTCATAACTAATATCATCGCTTAAAATTATTGGCCTTCACCCTTCATTACAATCAGAAAAATAAATATTCACATATTTTGAGTTAATAATGTTAATTAATGAAATGTGCCTTCTTTATTATTATTATTATTATTATTATTATTATTATTATTATTATTTGTAGTAGTAGTAGTATTCTTATTTATAATAATAATAATAATAATAATAATTAGTAGTAGTATGATGCAATTTCCTGTTGGTATTATTATTATTATTAGTAGTAGTAGTAGTAGTAGTAGTATTCTTATTTATTTATAATAATTAGTAGTAGTAGTAGTAGTAGTTGTAGTATTCTTCTTCTTATTTATTTATTATTATTATAATTATTATTATTATTATAAATAAATAAGAATACTACTACTACTACTACTACTACTACTACTAATAATAATAATACCAACAACAGGAAATTGCATCATACTACTACTACTACTACTATTATTATTAGTAGTAGTAGTATTCTTATTTATTTATAATATAATAATAATAATAATAATAATAATAATTAGTAGTTGTAGTAGTAGTTGTAGTCTTCTTCTTCTTATTTATTTATTTATTTATTTATTTATTTATTTATTATTATTAGTAGTAGTAGTAGTATGATGCAATTTCCTGTTTTATTATTATTATAATAATATTATAATAACTGTGGTTCAGTCGGTAGAGCGGGTTGTCCACTAATCCACTAATCGTAGGGTTGGTGGTTCGAATCCCGGCCCGGGTGATCCCATGCCGAAGTGTCCTTGGGCAAGACACTGAACCCTAAGTTGCCCCCGATGGCAAGCTAGCACCTTGCATGCAGCTCTGCTACCATTGGTGTGTGAGTGTGTCTCATTTGTAAGTCGCTTTGGACAAAAGCGTCTGCTAAATGAATAAATGTAAATATTTTCTCCTGAGAGTTTTTCTCGTCTAATTCCTGCTCTTGAAGTTTTAAGGTAAACCTGCTGAGCCATCGGAACATGAAGCCTTGCTTTCGGACACTGGGTTAGTGTAATCTCTCCACAGACCTGTTGGTATTTCACGCTGCTTTCTGAAGCGTGAATCCTCTCGGACTCTCTCTCGGCCTATCTGCCGAACACGTTTCGTTAAAAGTCATAAGTTCGTCTTTGGGGGGCCGCTGATCAAACAGAAAAAATCCATAATGCGCTTTGGTTCCCGTCCCCGTGCGCCGTATTTACATATAGATTGAGTATTTATCTGTGAGGCGGCGGTGGAAGTAGATTTGGTTGTGACTTCGTTTTCCACGGCTGGCGTTGGATTTATGTATTTATAATGACTTGAAGATGTCGAGCGAAGGAATGTAATTATTTGAACACTGGGATGGACACGATTCTGAAAGACGTGTGGAACGTGGTGGGTCCTGACCTCGGGAAAATCGAGGGAGTGCGAGCGCTGGAGCGTTTTATTACTCGAAAGGTTGAGCACAGTGTCGTTTTTGTCCCTCTGCGTAAACAGATTTATATATTTGAAAGGAACATTCCTTCATATGTTGATTCGTCGTTAGTCGTCAGTCTGTCCTGGTCAGAGTCGCGATAAATCCCGGGAACACGAGCGCACGAGACGGGAAATACGGCCTGGATTGAACGCTAGTCCATTTCAGGGCCCTGTGCTATTTAGCAGATTCATTTACATATTAATAAGTGTACAAAGCGTAATCATTAGCGAACACACACCTGAGGAGAACATGGAGAAAACCGCACAGGCGGTGACCCGAGCTCTGGATGAAACGGTACCGCTCTTATAAAGGAACGTTTTATACAAAAATTACATTCTCATAGTTTTGTGATTTTTTTTCCGAACATGGTGGCACGTCCGACTCACACCTCCAGGGTCCGGGGTTCGAGTCCCGCCAGGGCCATGTGTGTGTGGAGTGTGCATGTTCTCTCCATGTGTTGGGGGTTTCCTCCGGGTACTCCGGTTTCCTCCCCCAGTCCAAACACATGCATGTTAGTCTAATGGGCGTGTCTAAAGTGTCCGTAGTGTATGAATGTGTGTGTGTGAGTATGTATGTGATTGTGCCCTGTGATGGACTGGCACTCTGTCCAGGGTGTACCCCGCCTTGTGCCTGATGCTCCCTGGGATAGACTCCAGGTTCCCCCGTGACCCTGAAGAAGGAGTAAGCGGTTGAGGATGGATGGATGTTATCTACAGTATAAACATGGACGAAAGGACATCATAGGACTACAAACACTCATGGCTCCATCTTGAATCTGGAGCATTACTGTTTTTCTTTGTGTTCCGTGACCCAATAGCGCTGCACCTGTCTGCTTTTTAATCTGATATAATCCCCACGCTGAGGATCAACCGGTCGCCAGAGTCTTGAGTCAGGCGTGGACTCCTTTATGTCCTTTAATACCCAGTGATGGTTCTTGGTCTCAGGATGCCATGCTGTGATAAAAAAACGTTCAAATCCGATGGCGTTGGGTGGAAACGACCGAGTTTGATTCAGCAGAAGATCTGCACTGAAACTCCCTGAAGGCAGAAAAACAGGTTCTTGGCTTCTCTTGTGTTTGCACTGAGAGTTTGTCTGCCTTCATCAGCTGCTCATGTAGCGCAGAGCCAGGAAGAGTGGAATCGGACGCTATTAAAATGGCACAAAGGGTAAATGTCGCACTTGTATTGAGCTTTTATCCAAAGCGCTTTACACTGTGTCTCATTCACCCATTCACACACACACACTCGCACACCAATGGCAGCAGAGCTGCCATGGAAGGTGCTAACCCGCCATCGGGGGCAACTTGGGGTTCAGTGTCATGTGGAGTCACATGGGCCAAGAATCGAACTTCCGACCCTACGATTAGTGGACAACCCGCTCTACCACCTGAACCACAACCGCCCCGACATGCCCAGAACATCCTCAGAGTTCCTGTCTCTGCCCTTCCAACACGTTCATCCCTTACAGTAGCGTCCAGAAACTTTCAAAGAACGTTCTGGTAACTGCACAAAGGTTCTTCGACACCGAAGGGACATTCAACAATCAAATATTCTTTCGTCTGTGGACGTTCTGATGACCTGTCCGGCTCTGGCTGTAATTCTCTTTCTACCTTCCACCTCAAAAAATTCATTTGTATATCTTTTTTCTTTCTGCACTACGCTATCCTACCCCTTCATCCATCTCCAGATTTCCAGCTTGAGCTTCTCTAACCGTTTCATCACCTTGTTCCCAAAAACTGAGGAGCCTTCCACACCCATTCCTCCATACTCCCCTTTCTCTCCATCTCCAAAGGGGATGTATACGCGGTAGTTTCTTGAGAGCTGTTCAGGAGCAAGACGTTCATCCCAGTGCTAAAACTTCAGGATGATGAAGTAGTGAGAAGTTTCTGTAGACCACACAGAAGATCTCATTCGAATGAAATTCCTTCAAATTGAGTTCTTTTTTTCTCTTTAAGCCATTATTTCTAGCTGATGGATGACCACACGTCCACTTGTGCTCAGGAATGCGGCTCTTTCTCTATAATGCGTGTGTGTGTGTGTGTGTTTGACAGCTGTTATTGGTAAGCTCAGGAATCTCGATGCCTTTTATTTTTTTTGCTGAGAAAGAATTTGAAAGATCTCAAAGCATTGATTGCGGTCATTAAGGCCACGTCGCTGTGACTGGAACATGATGAGAGCTGACTAAAGGTTCCTCTAAAGGGTGCGAATGGAGGGACAACCAGGGCAAGACATAAACCCACATCATCTCACAAATATAGAAATGAGACAATTCATCGAGACAAGACTGTTGTTATTATTGCAAAATCATTGCGAGTTCTATTATCGTAAGTAGAAAAGTAGGTAGTGGTGGCTCAGTGGTTAAAGGCTCTGGGTTACTGATCAGAAGGTCAGGAGTTCAAGCCCCAGCACTGCCAAGCGACCACTGTTAGGCCCTTGAGCAAGGCCCTTAACCCTCACCTGCTCAGTTGTATAATGAGAAGTCGCTCTGTATAAGAGCGTCTGCCATAAATGTCAAAGCTGAAGTCCTGCTCTGCATCACGAGCATTTGTGCTTCAGCAACGTTCTCATCCGCGTCTTGTCCGCTATAAATACTTCCTTCTATTCCGAGGCAGTCCTTTTTTAAAAATTAAATAATTATTCAAATCTTTGCAGATTTATTATAACAGCCCGAGTCAGATTCAGGTGCCATGGTCTTTGGCAAGTGGAAAAACATGTCTGTTTCTGTTTAATAACAGTTTACAAACTGAGCTCATGGTTGGATGAAGCTGCACTGGGGCTTGTTCGGATGCGGAGCAGGAAATGCGTCGTGGATCGGACGGAGAGTAAATCTGCTGCGTCGTAAATATCTGGCAGCGTGTGTTGCATGAGCTGCAGTACACAACCGGTCCATTTGGTATTATTAATAATAATCGGATGAAGACGTTCTGTGCAGACGATGCTCCAGATGTTTGACGTGTTCGTATGCGACTTGCTTATGGAACATGACCATTCAGGTTTCAGATGAGTCGCAACACTTGGCGCTACTCTCTAGGTTTCAAGATCCTTGTTAAGGCATAATTAAATATCCTGGAGTTCATATCCATGCTTGCTAGCTACCTAGCTCGCTCATTGTTAGCCTAGAACTTGGTAAGTTATGCTAGGCAATGCCGACCCTACATCTTTCTCCCAGTTTGGTTGATTTCCACTTCCCACCCACTCACAGGTTCTCCCCGTCACACGGCAGCTTGAAAAGCTAGCACGACGTCTGTCTGTCTGTCTGTCTGTGTGTGTGTGTGTGTGTGTGTGTATGTGTGTGTGTATGTATGTATATGTATGTATATGTTTGTGTGTATATGTATGTATGTATGTGTATATGTATAGATGTATGTGTGTCTGTGTGTATGTCTGTGTGTATGTATGTGTGTGTGTATATGTCTGTGTGTATGTATGTATATGTATTTGTGTGTGTGTGTATGTATGTATATGTATTTGTGTGTATATGTATGTGTGTATATGTCTGTGTGTATGTATGTATATGTATTTGTGTATGTGTATGTATGTATGTATATGTATTTGTGTGTATATGTATGTATGTGTGTATGTATTTGTGTGTGTATATGTATGTGTCTGTGTGTGTGTGTGTGTATATGTATTTGTGTGTGTGTGTGTGTGTGTATATGTCTGTGTGTATGTATGTATGTATATGTATTTGTGTGTATATGTACGTGTGTATGTGTGTATATGTATGTGTGTGTATGTATGTATGTATGTGTGTGTGTGTATTTGTGTGTGTGTGTGTGTGTATATGTATGTGTGTGTGTGTATATGTATTTGTGTGTATGTGTGTGTGTGTGTGTGTGTGTGTGTGTGTGTATATGTCTGTGTGTCTGTGTGTATGTATATGTATATGTATGTGTGTATATGTGTGTGTGTATGTATGTATATATGTATGTGTATATGTGTGTGTGTGAATGTGTGTATACTGTATGTATGTGTGTGTATGTCTGTCTGTCTGTCTGTCTGTCGGTCGGTCCCTCCCTCCCTCCCACCCTCCCACTCTCTCTCCCTCCCACCCAATATTGAAGTAGTATTTCTGACATTTACTTCCTGAAGTGATGAACAAAATCGGGGAAGTTTTGAGGAAGGTTTTAATAAAAATCTGTCCGTAGGAGTTAAATTCAACGGCGTTGTGATTAATACGACCTCGAAACTCTCAGCGATTTATTACATTACCGCCTTTTTTGGAAAAGTATTTTAAAAGCCGAAAAAGCATTTAGGTTTCTCCCATAACCACCTCAGAACCTGATCCTCTAACAGGTGCATTCTACGACTTCTATGATTAATGTGTGAATAAACCATCTAACTCTACTTCAGGACCTTGTTGTGCAGCAGTGACACGTTATAACATGTTTCTCCTCGTCAGTGTTGTTTACTTTGCGGGATTTCCAATGTCGACGATAATGATAATGAGTCTTTAGCAATGACGTGTACATTACAGCACAGTGGAATTGTTTTCTTCACATACCCCAGCATGTTAGGCTGTTAGGGTCAGAGCGGAGGGTACATCAGCCATGATACAGCGCCCCTTAGAGCATGGAGGATTAAGGGCCTTGCTCAAGGGCCCAACAGTGTTAGCTTGGCAGTTCTGGGGATTGAACCTCCTGACCTTCCGATCAGTAACCCAGAACCTTAACTATCAAGCCACCACTGCCCCCTGTGATGTTAATATTAGCATTACTTCTCCAAACTGTATAACCTATTACCCAACACGCACACTTCCAAAATACTTTAGAACCAGGAAGTAGAACAGAATCTGAGTCTCATTATCTGCACATTCAAAACAAAGGAGCAATTCGAGAACATACCGAGCAATTACGTGACAGTCGGAAAGTTGTTACAGTTGGCGAGTGTCAAGGTTTTGCCGTGACCCATGTCCCGTAGACCTTCTACCTCGGACGAGTTACGGATAGTTTGATCAAACGTTTTGCGCAAGAACCACCCGGTATTTCAATCGATTCTTTCAAGCATCTTAAACGAGAGTCCTGGAGGTCACTGCGACTCCCTGTAAATTGAAATGATGGATAATTACGTAAATGAGAAACAGCTGTGTGCTTCCAGGTCTGTTCCCCGTCCTGCCAACCACAGCCTGAGGGGGAAAAAAAATTATACACAAACACCCTACGCACCTGTCTCCTTTTAATTCGTCTCTTAGTCTTTTTCGTACAGTGCTTGGAAAGGAGAAGAAGAAGAAGAAAAGACCCAGAAGGAAAGTCGGAGTAAAGTTGGTGATGGATATGCAGGCTCATTTATGATACTCCTTTTCCTCTTAGGCCTTTAGCGGTTTCCGTGTCGTATCGTTTTGAGTGTTAAATGGAGCGTTCGTTGCACGTTCACCAAAATGAATAGTGCGGCTTGCCAGGTAATCATTTTTCTCTGACATGTTAATCTTGAATGGCTTCCAAAGCACACTTTCCATCCATCTCCTCCTCTCGTCAGTACCAGGAGAACCATCGCCAGCTCGCTGAGCTAATAAGCGAGCGGTTTCACCTGCAGCGCAAGTTCGTTCGCGTGGGAGACCGTGGCAATTACACGTGCTAACGGAGCCGGTCGTCTCTGCTGTCGATATGAAAAGGGGGAAGTTTCCCTAACCCCATGTGTACCCTCCTGTAGTTGTCCAGATAGGACACGCCCTTTTTTTTTAAACGTGTGACCTGACCGACGATTACACATTGTCTCCATGCAGGGCGTGTTCCAGCAGGATTAGAAGGGTGTGTGTGTGTGTGTGTTTCTCTCGTGTATTCGTAGCGGTCGCTGTGGTATGCGTGATGACTAAGGGAGTGCGGAATGCTTTTGTGGTGGAGTCGAGCATCACGAGGGGTCTCTGATCTGCTCGTAGATGTGAGTCCAGTACGATGTACAGTCCGCTCCGAACGTCTCGGTACGACGAGGTCAATTCTGTTGTTTCCGCTATACATCAAAGACATTTGGGTTTGAGACTGAAAGATGGACGTGAGACGACAGGTCAAGAACTTCAGTTTTTTTCCATCTAGACGTGTTAAACCACTTAGAACGACTTCATCTTTGGATCTCGAACCCGAACGCCTTCAACGTGCGGCGGATGCGACAGGATCGGCCTTGCTGTTCCGATACTTTTGGTGGGAACTCCTATTCCTTTAAACGACATGGCGATATTTAATGCATCCGTGAACATCAGCATTAAGTAAGAAGACTACTAAGGTGACTAACACTTCCATTAATCTATCTAAAAAAACAAAACCAACAACACACAAGCCGAATAATCCGCACATGCGTTAACGCATGTTCCGATCCTCGGCGAGTACGTACAACGATTTTGTAAATACGAACAACATCGTAATTGCCGTATTTTTCAGTTGGCAGAAATTCAGAACTGAGGCTGAAAAACAAGTTCCTGTCTTTACACCTGGAGTTCAGGATGTTATCGACATTTAAGTGTGTTTGTAGCTTATTATTTCAATGTTTATTGACGTTTGTTAATCGTATCTAACACGGTAACTAACGCTAGCTAAGGAACCTTAACGCGCAGAGATCTGCGCTCTGTTGTGACATTTATATTTATATTAACCTTAATTTGACCTCGTGGTATTGATCAGCGCCTCTTCGCCAACTTGTGTTGGCTTGTAAGCAAACCGTTTCTCGGTGGAAGTCGTTAGATGTGGTTTAACTCCCTGTGTGTGTTATTCGCGATGCCACAGCCGTCCTCTTTTTGTCTTTCATTTCAACGTCTTTGTATGGGAGAAGAAACAGCCCGCCATCTAAACGAACAAAGCCGTAATCCATTCGGGAAGGGCGTGGAGGTGTCACCCGACACAAGCGTTTGTGCATTTCAGGGTGTGTTTGAAGGAAAAACACCATTTCTACAATAGATGGTGGTGCGGTGGTGGTGGGTGGGGGAGAGGTTTCTGCGTTTCCTGACTCACATGGCGGTTAATAAGGAGTTCAAGCTGTGAATCAGTATAGTAGCGACTCAAAAAAAAAAAATTACAGGGATTATTAAGAATCCTCCTGTTCCTATATGAACGAATCTTCTCGTGCCAGGTTGTTTATGCGAATCAGGTCCTGGAGTCGCAGTTATCAGTTATTAATGGACAGAACGTGTCATTATGCTAAAAAAAATAAAAACGACAACTTTCTTTGGAAAGAAAGTTTCATGAAGGGGTTTCTAGCTGAAGAACTGAAGGACACGAGATTACCTCACGTGCTTATATCAGTTCTAGCATGTTGGCTTTACTGCCAGTTCCTCTTATTTAATGTAATTATTATTTTTTGACTTTTCATTCTTCCCAAATGGTAAATGGCTCACTTATGTAGCACTTTTATCCAAAGCGCTTTACACTGTCTCTCATTCACCCACACACTCACACACACACACACACACACACACACCCCAATGGTAGCAGAGCTGACATGCAAGGTGCTAGCTTGCCATCGGGGACATCTTAGGGTTCAGTGTCTCGCCCAAGGACACTTTAGTATGTGGAGTCACGTGGGCCGGGAATCGAACCGCCAACCCTACGATTAGTGGACAAACTGCTTAACCACCTGAGACACAGCCACCCCGCATTTATATATATATTTTTGGCTGACCCCTAACACTAGTCAGGTGTTGCTCAGGCGGTAGAGCGGGTTGTCCACTAATCCAGTAATCGTGGGGTTGGTGGTTCGAATCCTGGCCCGGGTGATCCCATGCTGAAGTGTCCTTGGGCAAGACACTGAACCCTAAGTTGCCCCCGATGGCAAGCTAGCACCTTGCATGCAGCTCTGCTACCATTGGTGTGTGAGTGTGTCTCATTTGTAAGTCGCTTTGGATAAAAGCATCTGCTAAATGAATAAATGTAAATGTAGTCCTCTCTAGGATCTCTGGGGTCTTTACTTTCAGTTTCACTTGTGTCTGTCCGTGTGAACTCATTTTTACCCTATATTCTACACGTCCTCCATTTCGAGTCTCGGATCTTCTTCAGTTTTCTTCCTAAAGTATTTGACGAGCCGCTCGACAAAACCGGGTTTTCTGTAAAACTGGCATCCCTAAAAATGAGTTGATATTTAAAAAAGAGTTTTAGAAGAGCAGAACAAGCTGATGTTTCTGAAAGGAACGAATAAGGTCTCACTATTATGCAACATCATTCCTATTAACTCAACTCTGTATATTTCTTATAGTTCAAGTCCTGTGCTTTTATACAGTAGCTGAATTAGAACGCTGTAGCAAATAATGCGCGCACACACACACACACACACACACACACACAATCTAAAAACATTTATTCTGGATCTTCATCAGTTTGGACGTTTTTGAGACCGTGTTTGAGCTGGACGTGTCGTTATTTCTCCATCGTCGTGCTGGTTCTTGTGGAATGTCCATGTGTGTGATGTTAGCCTCGTTGGTCTTATTATCCTCGCCCTTCACCCTGAAAACCTTTCACTTCTCCTCTTTGTCCACGTTTACCTCGCCTTGCCCGGCTCTCATGCCCTCGCCATCACACGGCTCTTCAGTGCGACACGCTCTCTTCATTCCCAGGACCCGCTGATTGTCCCGTGGACTGATGGATGACCTGTCTGTGGTACCAAGACTGGAATGACAGACTGTCTGCTTTGGCCTTCTCCATGGTCTTGAGCCTTTCTTGCCCATATTAGCGTCTGTATCAGCGGAGTCAGAACGCGAAGACTTGGACGTTTCAGAACGCCGATGCTTCATTTAAATACGAACGTTTTCTCTGAGCTGCAGTGACGTTTAACTAGACCTGTGGTTCTCAAAATGGAGTCCGTGATGCTACTGCAGTACTGACTGATATGTCTATAGATATAGTATTCAGACGCTTCATCTGCGTGTGTTTAATCCGGATTGAAAGTTTTTAAAAATGAGAACAGTTTCAGCGCAGTCTGGGTTCCAGATTGGGTTCCAGATTGGGTTCCTATGCTCCAAAATATAACATTGATCAATCAGGCCAATGTTTAAATGGTTGGATTAACAGTTGGTTAATAAAATAAACCATCTGCGCTGTGATCATAATGCGTCTGTGGAAATATTCTTTACACCTAACAGCAGCTCTGGATTGAAGAAGATTTTTTCTGTGCTTGTCTAAAGGCTGTAAGTCTTCATTTCTAACCGAAAACCGAAAAAAAAAGGCCTCTTGACTCAGAATGCCTACGTGGGAACTTGGGACGCTCTCCTTAACTCCGAGTTAAGCAAGTGAATCAAATCAAAATGGCCGCATCATCCATCCATCTTCAACCGCTTACTCCTTTATCAGGGTCACGGGGAACCTGGAGCCTATCCCAGGAGGCATCGGGCACAAGGCGGGGTACACCCTGGACAGAGTGCCAGTCCATCACAGGGCACAATCACATACACACTCACACACCCATTCATACACTACGGACACTTTAGACACGCCCATCAGCCTAACATGCGTGTGTTTGGACTGGGGGAGGAAACCGGAGTACCCGGAGGAAACCCCCGAAACACTGGGAGAACAGTCAAACTCCACCCACACATGGCCCTGGCGGGACTCGAACCCCTGACCCTGGAGGTGTGAGGCGGATGTGCTAACCACTAATCCACCGATGGCCGCATCAACAGCGAGTAAAGTAGCACTTCTTACCTTTTTAAAAGAGTTATATTGTGTATATACATATACTAGCTGATCAACCAGCATACAGACGTATTCACTGACTATTTATATCCATCACTCATCAGTTACCTGGCTAGCTTGTTGCTAACAATGTCACATGCGTAAGAGTCTCAGGTCTACATCGGTGATACTCAAAGCAAACAATGCAGACCGCTTTGGGGCTCCTGAGAAGTAGATGAGCTGCTGACGTTCTCCACACCACTGTACCTCAGAGCACATTTACAGCAAGACACCACAGTCTCCATTGTAACTCCCACCAATTAGCCGTGAGTGTTTAGAGAGGTTTTATTTGTTGATGCTTTGCTCAAGTTCATCATGTGTGCAGCCGCAGACGTTTCTTTCCATGCTTATTTTCGCTGCTAAAGTCTGACTAGAGTCGTGCCAACTTTATGTTGGCAATTGTACGGTAATTATGAAGCATTTAACTCTGGTGGTGTTCATGACTGATGCTGCCTGATTGCTCTGGCAATATTATTATAAAACCATCAAGGCTATAACATCCTTTGAAGTGAGACATTTTCTGGATTATGAGACAGACATGTCTGTTTCTGTGAGTTTAAAGAGCTGGATGATTTGAGTAGAGTCTGTGGAGAGACCTGTCAGACTGTGTGCCCAAAGGTGAAGTGTATGATAAGCTGCGATTGAACTGGACAAATGGAACGATTTAAACAAGTGGACCAGATGCACACTGACAAATAAAATGAGCATGTGAAGCTGTACTGTAGCACTGAGTGTTATTTCCCACAATGTAATGCCACACCACTCACTGTCTGCCATGCCCCCCCGCGGAATTATACAAGATACTAAATAATAGGGCATGTTACTGTTTTTAGAACTGAGAAATTGCAAAAAAATAAATAAATTATAGAGCACTTTTCCTCTTCGCGTTCATGCTGACTCATGAAAAATGCCTTGAGTATCTGTCTCGGAGTTCACATCCTCCTGGTGGGATTATACATCATTTGTTTTGCATTGTAAGTACTCAAAGCAGACTAAAAATCAAAACTCTAACAGTAAAGGAATAAGATATGAGGACGAGGACATATTGGCATTGAGATATTGGTATTCCAAAATAATCAAATAATGTTTGGACCTTTTTAACCTTCAGTGTATCCATAATTGTGGAAAGTTTAGGAATTTGACCTCTTTGACAATTAATGTAAATGTCACCTGCCAAAACACGGTCATGCTTACACATTTGGCACTATTGCATCACAGATAGAAGGTCATGTGGTGACATCACGGGCAGACGGTCATGTGGTGACATCACGGGCAGGAGGTCATGTGGTGACATCACGGGCAGGAGGTCAAGTTGTGACATGACGGGCAGGTCGTCATGTGGTGACATGACGGGCAGGTCGTCATGTGGTGACATGACGGGCGGGAGGTCGTCATGTGGTGACATGACGGGCGGGAGGTCGTCATGTGGTGACATGACGGGGTGGTCGTCATGTGGTGACATGACGGGGTGGTCGTCATGTGGTGACATGACGGGGAGGTCGTCATGTGGTGACATCACGGGGAGGTCGTCATGTGGTGACATCACGGGGAGGTCGTCATGTGGTGACATCACGGGGAGAAGGTCATGTGGTGACATCACGGGGAGAAGGTCATGTGGTGACATCACGGGGAGAATGACACACTCCTGCCTTGTTTATCTGTACACTTGATGATTAAGGAGATCTGGTCATCGTGTTTTTTGCGAGTCTTTAATAATCCTCACACAGCAGATCATTGTACGTAACCATAGCATGCATCTATTTTTAATCCTTTATTTGCAGAGAGGCTCTTTATGAAACATTTGTTTGCTGTTTCTTTCTCAGCAGGTCAGTAAATCAATATGACTGTGGGAATAGTTTGGGAACACGAGAGACTCTCCCTGCACGGTCTGCTTTTTTCGCCTTTCATCTGAAATCCTGCAGCGCTTTTAATCCCAGAGTCCCAAATTAATTTGTACAGAGTGAACCAGGCTCATTTTGGTGGAGGGTTGAGAGATGCAAGCGGGATGTCCCTTGGGGGGAATCGCTCCCTTCCCGGGTCTCTCCCTGCTTATTCTCTCTGTCGCTCTCTTTTCTTTTCTCCTGCTGGTTTTTAAATCATTTATTCTCTCTCTCTCTCTCTCTCTCTCTCTCTCTCTCTCTCTCTCTCTCTGTGTGCCATTCCTACTCCGCTGAACCTTCATCTCCTCACCTCGTGGCCTCTCCTTCCTCCACTGTGGCCATGTGTCTCTTGTCTTTCCTCGTCCTGTGGTCATGCTTCGGTACAGTAAAAACCTTTCAGGCGCATTCAGTACTGTGTTTCTCCGCAGGTGAAAACGCAGAGCAGATGGGGTTTGAACCCCCCCCCCCCCAAAAAAAAAAAAAAAAACCCCATAGGAGCACTCGCAAGCCGAACCCCGTATGAAAACTCGGAGCAGATGGGGACGACTTGGCGCAGAGTCAGCTCCATTACACACATTCAATGGGGCCTTTGTACCCATGCTGATTGTGATATTGTTGCTGTAATGATTAGGCGAAAGTCAACAGCGCGTCACGAAATGATTCCGACAACAATGCACAAACTCCGTGAATTATTAACAGCCAATATCTAACGCTGATGTACATCATCTCTCATCATTGCTTTTGTACTTGTTTAATAACCGCACAAGATGGTAATACTGTAGCTAACAGAGCAGATTATTGTTATTACCTCATGGTTCACTCAGTAAGAGCTAATCTCATCACAGAACGTGTCTGGGATCTGGCGTCGCTGTGCGGTTCTGTGATTCTGACTTTTACAATCATTTTTTTCTTCTCCCCCTCCCTGTTATTTTCACTTATCCAGAGCTACTGAGCTCTTCACTGTGGAAATGCCTCAGCTACACACACATCTGTTTCACAACTGGAACTCGAACCGTCTTGGCCTCCTAATGGCATCTATTCCTTGATCTCTTTCTCATTTTTTGCAGAGTATTCTATGACATCATACTCGCTGAGAACAACAGATCTTTATTCCTAACTCCAAAAGCAGCTCTGTGGCTGTCCATGTCCCTCTTACAGCTTCCATTTTATCCTGACCCCTTTACCCAGAACGCACCTGATCAGCCGAGACCTGTCTCGTGTCCAACGTCTGTGAGGTTTTGTTTTCACGTCGCAGTGAGACTACAGCCTTATTCGAACATGATGAAATTAACACGGGGATCTGGATGAATTCCATCGTTTGCAGGTGTTCGTCTGCGGTTTATTTATTTATTTTTATTTCCTTCCCGATCAGCCATGCTAGTTTTTTTTTCTCTTCGTCCTGTCTAGACAGACACATCGATGATTCTGCAGGAAGATTTCACTTCGCTAAGTTTTTTGATCGCTGCTACGGTTCGTATGTTGTCACGCAGCATTCGCACCCGCTTCCCAAATCCTGAAAAGATGAATGCCCTTGAGGAGTGACGACCAACTTCATATGGGTCTTATAACTTCATTGGCCTACATCGGGAATTCATTATCAAGAGAAATACAATAAAGATCCAGATGTCAGCTACAAGTGTAAAAACACTTCATGTTTACGTCCACCACAAGAGATATACACACACATATATATATATAGTAGTATACAAAAGTTTGGGCAACCTTGTTTATTTCAATGATTTT
>JAFFST010053256.1:81042-86042 GCA_022414735.1 Noturus placidus
GATCACATACACACTCACACACACATTCATACACTACGGACACTTTAGACACGCCAATCAGACTAACATGCATGTGTTTGGACTGGGGGAGGAAACCGGAGTACCCGGAGGAAACCCCCGACACACGGGGAGAACATGCAGACTCCTCACACACACGGCCCTGGCCAGACCCTGTGAGGCGAACGTGCTAACCACTAAGCCACCGTGCGCCCCACCTTGGAAATTAGTCAAGACTTTTCACGTTGTCTTACTTTGACGAGGCTATAAGATGTCATCTCAGATCTAGCACTACGTCTAGCTGGTGCAACCGTCCCAGGGATTTTGAAGTGGAGATTCTGGATGTTTCTTGAGATGTGAAAGGTTAAGATTCGGATCATAATTCGAGAGTGAAGATGGGGTTGTCCTCTCGCTTCCCTCTGACAGTGTGACTCTGTAGCTCTCCATGCTCAGCTCTTTCCCACCTCACCCACTGTATCCATCCTCAGTGTTTGTTAACAGAATGTTAATGGCGCCTACTCGATGTGAGATGGTTCAGAAAGGATTCAAAGTCGCCGAATGATAAAATAACAGTGTAGGGTTGTTCTTTTTTTTTTACACCTCGCCACCCTCTCTCCTCTCAGAGTGCTCGAGTTTCTCTTGAAGTGATCTACGTCTCATCGTTTCTGGTGTCGTCTCTTTAAAGCGCCCTTGTCTTGCGTTGTCAGTGCTAACTAATAAATCAGCCGTGTTTTTATGAGCAAGGCCCCGTTCCAGAGAAGACGCTGAAAAGAAAACATTTGAGATTCGAGTCCCATAAAGCTGTCTGCATGCTGGCTTCATGAACATCACCACCATCATCATCATCATCATCATCATTTAAAACATTACATCATGGCATCATATCTGCAGCTGGAGACTAATGATAACGGTTAATAAGACCACCAGGGGTTATACAGTATGTATGTATATGTATATATATATATTCAGTATCGGACAGAAGTAAATACACCCCTCACATGTGTGTAAATATGTGATGTCGTCTTTTCACTGAAGAAATGACACTGTGCTACAATGTAAAGTAGTGAGTGTACAGCCTGTGTAACAGTGTCAATTTACTGTCCCCTCAAAATAACTCAACACACACGGACATTAATGTCTAAACCACCGGCAACAAAAGTGAGTACACCCCTAAGTCAAAATGTCACAATTGGGCCCAAAGTGTCAATATTTTGTGTGGGTACCATTATTTTCCAGCACTGCCTTAACCCTCTTGGGCATGGAGTTCACCAGAGCTTCACTGGTTGCCACTGGAGTCCTCTTCTACTCCTCCATGATGGCATCACGGAGCTGGTGGATGTTAGAGACCTTGTGCTCCTCCACCTTCCGTTTGAGGATGCTCCAAAGATGCTCAATAGGGTTTAGGTCTGGAGACATGTTTGGCCAGTCCATCACCTTCACCCTCAGCTTCTTTAGCAAGGCAGTGGTCGTCTTGGAGGTGTGTTTGGGGTCGTTATCATGCTGGAATACTGAATTCTGATCATGCTCTGCTTCAGTATGTCACAGTACATGTTTGCATTTGACTATTACAAAGCCCTGACACTGGAGACTCCTTCCCTAAATGTAAAACAAACCATATGGCAGATTAGACATTTTGAAATCTGTTTCTGTGGATCGTTTGCCATACAAGTCCCTGTGAATGAGCTGTTACTATAGAAACAGTAATGTATTAAAAAGGCGCAAGTGTGTACTTTCAGATAAGTATTTTCAGAGCTGACCAATCAGGATCGAGAATTCAGCAGCATACAAGTTTTATTTTGTAGTTGTATTTTTATTATTTTTTTTACAATAATTCTATTGATTTGATGAATGCGGGTCTGGTTCGTTAATTGTCTTGCTTTATTTCCTAGAAAACAAGGACAGAGGATTTGGTGTGAGCCTTGCGTGGTGTTGCCTTTTGTAACACTGCGTTCCCCCCCCCCCCTCTCCGACCTCTCCCCCCCTTCCCTCCTTCACTTCTAACATCCGTGTCTTATTACAAGAAATATGAATTCTTACACCACTCGCAGACTTTTGTTCTCAGGGCCCGGACCGTGCCGAGCTGAGTCATACTCGCCGTACAGAGTTACAGGAAACCTTAATAAACAACATAATCCAGATAAAGAACGTAATCGGATCTCTTATAATAAATCTCGTTCAGCGTTCCTGGCTGTTGAGTGAGTATTAGGAACTAATCCGTCTTCTTCTTCTTATTTCACGTGTTATCACCTGTGTAACGAAATCGCCTTCTGGTGTTGATAAGCTTTCGTTTCTGGTGAATCCTCTTCATCCTTTACCATCGTCACGTTGCATCATCACTAGCGGCTGAGGGCGGCTGTGTCTCAGTCGGTAGAGCGGGTTGTCCACTAATCCACTAATCGTAGGGTTGGCGGTTCGAATCCCGGCCCGGGTGATCCCATGCCGAAGTGTCCTTGGGCAAGACACTGAACCCTAAGTTGCCCCCGATGGCAAGCTAGCACCTTGCATGCAGCTCTGCTCCCATTTGATGTATGAATGTGTCAGTTATCGCTGTTGGGACATTTTCTGAAAGGGGAAATGTATTTATTTATTTATTTATTTATGGAAGGAGTCTCCAGTGTCGGCTCTTTGTAACACATCATATAAATGCAACTATAAATGGATAAAAAGTATCGTTCTTTTTAACGACTGAAAATGGTCATCGCTGTAAAGTTGCGGTGGTATAAGAAGAATAAAACGCTTTATTCCCTGTGAGCATCACAGAGCCTTCGGTTCGTCTGGGAACAAAGAGGATCAAAGTCGTCTCCTCAGGTTGAGGAGTGGTGTGTGTGTGTGTGTGTGTGTGTGTGTGTGTGTGTGTGTGTGTGTGTGTGTGTCGTACGTAATGCCGACCCGATGAGACACTTTCATCCCGAACGTGGAGAAGCGAGTCACGTCGGTGTGTTATTGCAGCCTTTTCATCTCCATCACGATCAGATAACCTTTGAGTCTAACGTTTCAGGAGTCAGACTGCGACTCCGAGACCGAAGTGCGCAGGGATATTTATTGCACTTTCGAAACGAGACGCAACCACGGCAGACCCGTGAACGCTAGCGACAATACCCTTAACACGAAGGGGGGGGGACACCGCGGACCCGCTGAATTCTCAAATCGGAGGGTGTTGATTCATTTCCTACTGTATAACTGCAGCTCTGACAGAAGTGTTCCTGCAGATGTCAGGCTTGTGTCAATGGCCTTGACACGTTATCGTTTCTACATTTACATTTACATTTATTCATTTAGGAGATGCTTTTATCCAAAGCGACTTACAAATGAGACACACTCACACACCAATGGTAGCAGAGCTGCATGCAAGGTGCTAGCTTGCCATCGGGGGCAACTTAGGGTTCAGTGTCTTGCCCAAGGACACTTCGGCATGGGATCACCCGGGCCGGGATTCGAACCACCAACCCTACGATTAGTGGATTAGTGGACAACCCGCTCTACCCACTGAGCCACAGCCGCCCAAGTTTCTATAGTAACAGCTCATCCACAGGGATATTCATATGGTATCATGATCTAAACCTAATAATATATAGATTAGAATACATGTTATTTAACAACAACAAACATATACGCATTGATATGGTACAATTACAATTTTTTTGCAAGGAGACGTATTACTTAACATACACGAAAGGAGTCTCCAGTGTCAGAGATTGGAAGGAGTTGGTGGGGTGGTGAGGGAATGACCGTTTGTGCAAGGCTGTGAGAGGAATGAAACACCTCAGGATTTGCTGTGCTAGGAAATTAATACGCTTCGAACAATGTGTGTAACGCCTTACGAATGCTTTTATAACGTGATACGAACGTGCTCGTAGTTTATTATAGACATGACCTTCGTAGAAAGTGTTAGCAAAACGATATCTCGGCCTGGTGACGAGTTATGGTTGAAATCGGATCTCGCGAGGGGGGAGAAAGAAAGAAAAAGAAAACCAAGTCAATTTCATCTTCTTTAATCACGCGGATTAATCGGTTTTGTACTTATTGACGAAGTCCACCAGAACGTAAGCGGTGCTAATCGGAGCATCTGTACGTATTTTCGGTCTCATGATATCCGTCTTCATGACCGTTTAACTAAATGAAATGAATCACATAGCACTCCAGGATCACAAAAGTTGGCCGGTTTTCTGAGGACAAGGTGTGTGTGTGTGTGTGTCCGCTGATGCCCAGAGCTTCACTCAGAGACCCCATTATGTCCACATGTCTGTCTGCAGATCCTCAATACCGAAGCCTGGCACTTGGCCTCGTCAGTGCCAAGGTGACCTGTCACCACACGTTCTCATGCTCAGCGCTTCACAAGGCCTAATGTGGCTCCGGGGAGCAGTAAATGTGTTAGCGGCTCCCTGCTGGACCCCGACATCTCCACCTGTTCTCTCTTTATGCTGGTGAGAAGCACCGAGGCGACACCTCGCCCTTAAATACCGAGACAGGTCTCTGACGTTGGTCCAAATTCATTACGATGCTGATGCGTGTCGGTGTACAACGTCTTCTCTGGGCCGTATTCATAAGCTAGATATAGGCTACAGAACCCTCTGTCGGCAAGTCCTTCCGGTTGTACCTAATTAAAAAAAAAAAACGTTTTACTGCGTCGTTTACGCTTCATATAGTTTATTACAATGTCATTAAGCATGTAATTTCCTGAAACGCAGACGAATCGGCCGATATAACGAGAGTCTGAACTCTAATCTTTCAGGCGCTGACCTGCTGAGGTGTTGAAGAGAACTGTTTTTGGCTCAGCGATGTGTTCGCACGTCAAGCGCGCATGCTTGGAGAGGAAACGCTGTAGAGGATTTCCTCTCCTCTGATTGGATATCACGATTTATTTATAAGGCGGTGCGATCGAGACGTGCGTGTATGTCGGCGCCAGGAGGAGTTTAGACAAATTCATAGGTACTGCTGGAGGATAAATGAAAGCTGTGCATGACATGGCTGTGTGTGTGTGTGTGTGTGTGTGTGTGTGTGTG
>JAFFST010053258.1:5506-15506 GCA_022414735.1 Noturus placidus
GCCCCCGATAGCAAGCTAGCACCTTGCATGCAGCTCTGCTACCATTGTTGTGTGTGTGTCTCATTTGTAAGTCGCTTTGGATAAAAGCATCTGCTAAATGAATAAATGTAAATGTAAATGAACCTCTTCAGAATATAACAAACATGTTTTCTTGTATACTACACACACCTGTTTTAGGAAATATACTCATGAATGTCATCAGTAATAAACCACCAATAGTAATTATTATTTTTAAATGGTTAAATGGTAACATAACTCACTTCTCTGCATATATAGTGTTTACAGCGGTTTTATAAAATATATTTCCTCTACAGTTATAAAGGAAGACATGGCCCCTTCATTAATGGTCTTTCATAACAAATACTGCTGTCATTAAAACAGTAAGAAACGAAACGTGTCCGTTCATATGTGCGAGGACCGAAAGCGAATGAAAAGACAAAGAAAGAAAGGTTTAAAGTTTGAAAAACAATAAATATATATATAATTTTTTTGATATACACTATTAGTGTGACATTGCCTTCGTTCAGGAATTAGGTTCAATTACAAAAGAAAAAAAAAATACCATTAGGATTATAAAGCAGTTCATTAAAGAAAGACAGCTGATGTATTGCTTTACAGTCGGTCATTACTTCACGGAAGATCTCGTCACATCCACGGACAGGCTTCTTGGTTGATAATCTTCAACTCATATCGAGTTAGCAGGACAGTTGTAAGACATTTCAGTTGAGGATTGATGCATAGAGTTGCTGAAGCTCAGGGTTCTTGCAGGACTCTCTGGCAGTGATAGAGGAGACAGTCAGGGAAAGCATTCAGAGGAGAACGCAGCCATACAGCCAAAGAGGAGCCGTGTACACGACAGTGCATCAGACAGGGGGCGCCACTCAGCAGACGACAGGCCACGATGCCCTCTGAACCTGAGCATACACACGCCATTAAGCGCTGGAAAATACTATGAACTTATAAAAATTTTAAAAGAAATGCAGATAGAACTGACAACACGAGAGGCTCGGGAAAATCCTCTTCAGCCAGGAGGTGCTTAGTCAGACATTTAAACTAGTAACGAACTTGTCTTACCGATGATGTGCACCGTGTGTAGTCGGAGGCTTTCCTGAAGAGCGTCAAGAGTGGTAATGAGAGGTCCTCTGGCACCGGTCAGCAGTTTTAGGTTCTGCTTGACATCATTAGAGAAGGACAGCCACAATTTTCCATACTCCTCTGTGCTTAGCAGCAGTGGCCTATCGGAAAAAAACAACAAACAAACACTTTATATGTACGTTTAAAGAACTCAAGATAGGCTTTTTACACCACAACCTGAGTTTCCAACCTATATCGTTAAATATAGAAAAAGAAACATCGTATATAACCAAATTTCACACAATGAACGTTCACGCAAAACATTTTTGATTAAATGGTTTCATGCTAAAATCACTGGGCCTCGTTTATCAATCTTTTAGTAAAGTTGTGTGTAAATGTTTGCGCAAGCTAAATAAAGTTTTCACAAAACAAGTTTCAGAAACCCTGATTTTCCATGTACTCGTGCTGCCTACACAGCTCATTTGCATTCGGCGACGCCCACAAAACCCCAGAAAAGGTCCAGTCTCAAAGCTGAAAGGCAGAAATGGATATATTTTGACTCACTTCTATGCCAATGTTTATTTATATATATATATATATATATATCCATCCATCCATCCATCCTCAACCGCTTATCTGTAATCGGGTCGTGGGGGTAGCAGCTCCAGCAAGGAACCCCAAACTTCCTTTTCCTGAGCAACAGTAACCAGCTCTGACTGGGGGATCCCGAGGCGTTTCCAGGTCAGTGTGGAAATATAGTCTTTCCACCTAGTCCTGGGTCTTCCCCAAGGTCTCTTCCCAGTTGGATGTGCCTGGAATACCTCTCTAGGGAAGCACCCAGGGGGAATCCTTACCAGGTGCCCGAACCACCTCAACTGACTCCTTTCAATGCAAAGGAGCAGCGGCTCTACTCTGAGTTCCTCTCTTATATATATATATATATATATATATATGTATAAATAATATTATATACACACACACACATTATATATCATGACAATAATAATAATAATAATAATAATAATAATAATAATAATAATAATAATGAAGCGAGCACTAAATCTACCATCAGCTGAGGCATTGTTTAAGATTTGCGTCCATGTGAGGACAGACCGTCTCGCTTTCCCGTTATATGGTGCCATTTCTTTTGTCCAAAATGTATGGTGTGTTTCATTTGTATTGGCACCCTTTTTTATTTATTTCAGATTAATGCCAATAATATAAAACGACTGGTTTTCAAATAAATGTTCTATATGGTACTCTTAGTCCCTGACCTAGTGAACCAGGGTAAGGATGCGGTTTTTATAGACACTCCAAAGCACTTCGATATGTAAAATAAATGATATGATAAATAAGTAAATAAATACTGTAAATGTAATAATAATTTAAAAAAAAAAAAGCTATTTAAACTCGACAGCATATTCCATACCTAAAATCGATGTAATTCAGGCAAAATTCTATGATTTGAAGTTGATCGAGTCGAGGTGTACGCGAGTTAGTCGACTTGGATACGAATACGTTTATATGAATGCCACATTGCCTGTATAAATGATCGGACGAACGGTTCACGAACAAATCCGTTCGTATCCCGCTTGATAAACGAGGCCCGTCGAGAGAAAGTTCAGATCATGTAAAGCACTGTTCTGGTACGTGCAGGTCATGCCTTATGAAGTCAGCAGTGGAGAGATGGCCAGAGAACAGCAGTGTGTGTGAATGTCCAGACTGTGTTTGGTACAACACCGCTCCTCTGAAGGTCACTTGAATGTGAGGTCTCTCCATCAGCAGAGTGTAACGGCACACTGATGAATCCCTGCCGTCCAAACGCTCCATCACATTTCCTCTTAGACTCGCCATCTTAAGGGAGTCAAATGTGTTAGACTTAATATGTTCATTTGAATATTTGGTCAATTTGTCATAAAATGCAGGCAATCATTTATCATGGTAAAAAATAAAACTTGTTAAATGTTACTGATGAAATAACTAGCATTGTACTGGCATTTAATTATATATATTACAAGAAAACTAACAGCTGGACTGCTTCAGTGTGTGTAAATAATATTGAAAACACATGGTCTGATTTAATGCGGCTAAACATAATATCTTCATATGATTCGAGTCTTTTAAACAATAAACTCCTTCACAGCTAACGATCATCGCTCCATACCTCCAGCTCCTCACAGCTCAGTTCAACGGCAACATCGCGGAGCGGTTTCTCTGTAGTGTTGCAGACGAACAGCACAAGAAGCAGAGCATCATCTCTGTAGACGCGGCAGCAAGAGACAGACAGGTGGGGGTCAGAGGTCAAGCTGATAACGTCAGAGCGAGACAGGTCTTCCAGTTCAGACGGTAAGTGTAGAACGGTGGTATCAGGACGACCGTTTTGAGGCGCTACTGAGGCTTGGTCTGCTGGAGCGTCAGTTCTGATCTGCAGCCTATCAGCAGTGTCTGCTTCCTTTTCACCCAAACCATTGGTTGTCTGGGGGGGCCGAGTTGTATCACAGCTGCCGTTAATTGCCGTTATCAGGGTAGACGTGTGCTGCGCGTGTATAACCGGCTCCTCTTCAAGCAAGCCGTCGTATAAGGCGTCCGTCCTGCGCCAGGAAGACTGAGATGAGTCCGTGGAGGCCTCTCCGGTACTCGATGATGATGATGATGATGATGCTGCTGACTCGTGGTGGCGATGTTTACGTCTGAATCGAGGAGCTGAAGCCTCAGTTTTCTCCAACTGACCCGGAGAGAACATCAATAAGTATATAAATACAACACAATGGCACATGCTGGTACTGGAAAATAATTGTGTTGTACTACCAAAGAGTATTTTTTTCTTATATTAGCACATCCTGAAATGTTTTATTCCTCTAATAAAAGAGCAATTTACCAACAATTATTTACATAATTACAGTTACATTTATATAGCGCTTTTCTAGACACTCAATTGTTTTACTTAGTATGAGTGGATCTCCTCAACCACCACTAGTGTGTAGCATCCAGCAGGATGATGTGATGGCAGCCATAGTGTGCCAGAACATCCACCACACACCAGCTATTAGTGGAGAGGAGGGAGTGACGTAGCCAATTCAGAGATGGAGATTATTAAGGGTCCATGATAGAGAAGGGCCAATAGAGGGGATTTCGCTAGGATACCGGGGTTATACCGCTACTCCTTTACAATAAGTGGATTTTTAATGACCACAGAGATTCAGGACCTTGGTTTAATGTCTCATCCAAAAGACGGTGCTGTTTTTAAAGTATAGTGTCCCCGTCACTCTACTGGGGCATTACGCCCCACATGGTGAGCGCCCCCTACTGGCCTCACCAATACCACTTCCAGCAGACACAGTTTTCCAAAGGGGGGTCTCCCATCCAGATACCAGCCCAGTTTAACCCTGCTTAGCTTCAGTGGGAAACCAGGCAAGAACTGCAGAGAGATATGGCTCACCCTGGATAGCACGTATTATGTTTTTAATCATTCCTTACATTTAATATTGTGGATCTTCAAAAAAAAAAAAAAAAAACAGCTAAAGACCCACCTCTTCCATGAACATCTAACTAGCCCATTTAAAAAAACGTTTGTTTTTTAAAATAAACAAACAAACAAATAAATAAATAAATAACACCTTACTCTGGAACTTACACCTCTACTCTGCGCACTTTACTTCTTCTGGAACTCAATGAATGGATCTTGTATAGTAGCACTACTTGTATTGTTCTCTGCTTGATATATCGCTTTGCTTGTATTTTCTCATTTGTAAGTCGCATTGGATAAAAGCGTCTGCTAAGTGAATACACGTCAAATCTGTGAAACAAGTTAGTTCCTGTTAAGCGGCCAGAAATAGTGGTTTCCATACCAGCCTTATTTACAGGCCCTCGGAGAAAAACAATAAGAACAGCTGCCCAGCTCATTACTACAGAAATGAAAACGTATCGGAGCAAGCGCATTAACATAAACCTGATCTCTGCCTTGGAGCGAACACTACTGTCAGAGCCCTGCTTTTATACAAATTTCATCATCACCTTAACAGCACTACAGTATAAAAGGCATTAAACCCTCCAGCTGATTCCAATAAATGTGCATTACACCCTTTTTTTTTGCTGGCGTTTTGGAGATGCGCTGACCCGGTCGTCTAACCATCACAATTTACCCCTTGTCAAAGTTACTCAGATCCTTACACTTGCCCATTTTTCCTGCTTCCAACACATCCACTTCTAGAACTGACCGTTTTATATATATATATATATATATATATATATATTTCTATCTATCCCCTTGACAGATGTCGTTGTAACGTGTTAATCAGTGTTATTCACTTCACTTGTCAGTGGTTTCAATGTTATGGCTGATCAATGTATGTCACGTGCCCCTTTTTACAGGGTGAATTTTTAAACACGAGACCCAGAGAGTTTAAAGAAACCAAATTACACCACTAAAGTGGAATCATCTGGACACTAACCAATTGCTGGGTCTATTTCGAGCTCCACCCCTATGTCCTGGCTTGACTAACCTAGGCAAGAAGATTAATCAAATTCAAGGCAGGTACTTAGTCACGAAGCAAATTCCTTGGCAGTGGAAACATCAACAAATACAGGATAGCTGTTAGTTTACCGAACCATGCCATACTGTGTGGTAGAAAAGTGTTTATATTTACAGTAAACCCACCAGCGATATGGAGTTTTGAGAGCCCAGTCCAACAAACAGAGACGACGCCAGCTGCTGCTTCTCCTGGTCCGCATGTGGAGGCTCAGGCTGGGGCTGGGGAGCATGTTTAGCCACTTCCTGGTTGCATGACTGAAGTACACTGTTCAGCTCGTCTACAACCGCCGAGGTTTCTGAAGACTCTTTCTCAGACAGATAACCCTCCTTCCCCCACACTCTCTTCACACCGTCCAACGCGAGTGTACTCGCTCTGTAAACAAAACTCATTACTATAGAAACGACAAGTAACACATCACAAGAAACCCAAGAATTTCCCTCACTCGTATAGGTATAACGTGACGTGATGATTTGAAACGCTTAATGACTGACAATAAGGAAAATATAGTACAGAAATACACAACTAACCTCACACTAAAATGTTGTTGATCTATGGTGGAGGTCTATATACTGTATGTCTGCAAGTTCATACTCACCCTGTCCTAAGGGATGGTTCAGTGCTGTTACCAGAGAGGCCAGAACTCACAGACAGGAGAGTTGGAGACTGTCTGTCTGTGAGCGTACAAGAGGACATGCCCACAGGCAGAGACAGTCCATACGGCTCCAAACTCAGTGCTAGGGCGAAACACAGAAAAGAAACGGCGTCTTATTTGGCGTTCTCTTATTCCCCATCAACAAACTATTCACGCCATTCAAACACTTCACATACATACACACTCATTCTGTAATTATTTTCATTTTTTTCACATTTTAGAATAATAATAAAGTCATCAAAACTCTGGAGTAACACAAATGGAACTATGGGAATTATGTTGTGATTTAAACAAAACAAAAAAAAAACCTAAATAAATCAAAATAATTTAATATTTTAGCATCTTCAAAAGTAGACGCCCTTTTCGCCTAGAATTTCCAGAAATACTATTCTTGGCGTTTTCTCGTGAGATTTCTCAGGGAAATATTTCACTCCGAGTCGTCCGTTTAAAATAATATTGTTTGTAAATAAAATGTTAGTTTTCTAACGAAAGAAACGAATACGTCGGTATGATTATATTTTTTATCAACAACACCGATTTCACACATTTAAAACACACACCTTCAGATCAAAAGCTTTTTAAGATCATGAGGAACATTTCAGTCGAGCATCCACAAACTTTCGACTAAGTAGTGTAGGTTTGGGTATTTCTGTTATTTTTTTTATTTTGTCTATAACTCTACACAGCAACATTACATTTACATTACATTTACATTTATTCATTTAGCAGACGCTTTTATCCAAAGCGACTTACTAATGAGACACACTCACACACCAATGGTAGCAGAGCTGCATGCAAGGTGCTAGCTTGCCATCGGGGGCAACTTAGGGTTCAGTGTCTTGCCCAAGGACACTTCGGCATGGGATCACCCGGGCCGGGATTCCAACCACCAACCCTACGATTAGTGGATTAGTGGACGACCCGCTCTACCGACTGAGACACAGCCGCATTTGTTCACACTTTTCCTTTTGTGCTATACAGCATTCTTAATCATACAAGACGGTAATCATGAGAAATAGGGTTCAGAGCGTGGCAGTACCTCTCTGCTGACACAGCTCTTCCTGTCTCTGATGAGGGGGTTTATATGGAGCCGCTCCTGCAGCTAGAGCTTCAGATACAAACCCATCCAGAAACGAGAGAGAGGAGTCCACCTGTGTCTCACACACACACACAGTAAAAAAATAAAAGGTTTCGCCTTTGATGAATGGGTTTTAATAATAACAAAAATTACTTTATGCATGTTGTAATTTTCTAAATCGAATAAAATAAAATGCTTAAAAGTGTGCGCAAAAATGATCATACAATTAAAATACACGGAACACAAAACAAACAAGTAACGCAAACAAAGGGGAAAGAAAAAAAAACTATAATTTTTAAAAATAACATTTAGAAATGTAGAATAAAAAATAATCAAACAGATAAACATTAAAATGCGTTTTTTACGAAATATAAAGCTAAGCAGAAGCAAATTACAGATAAAGCAAAAACTAAATACAATGATATAGAAATAAATGATAAAACAGCCAAAGAGTTAACTGAATAACAAAATCCGATTCACTTCTGAAGTGAATAGATGATCCTCACCTGCGTGCTGGCCCTGGATTGGTGCAGTACCCGAGCGTGGAGCTGCGAGTCCCGGCTGAGACACAGAAGCTCATGAGCCTGCTGGCGCAGCACCGTGTCCAGGGACGAGGCCGAGCTCTCTGCCAGCTCCTGTACCAGCTCTGCAGATCCAGAGCTCTGACACAGCTTAGTGAGAGCACACAGCACCCAGCTCCTGGTCTCGGAGCTCACTCCTCTCTGCTCCAACAGCTTCTTCAGGAGCGCCACAACCTCACGTTGGTCCAGGCCTTCTCTCATGCAGGAGTACTCTCCAAGCACCTGACAACAGAACACGGAAAAATGGGGTTACTCGAAAAAAAAAACCTCTGAAAAGCAATTTCAAAATATAGGAGTCTTCATATGAATCCAAAATTTTTGCTAAATATAGTATGTAGGATTTGAATAAAAACAAAGTTCCTCACAGGTTTCTTGCATGGCTAATAAGAGAGAGAGAGAGAGAGAGAGAGAGAGAGAGAGAGAGAGAGAGAGAGAGAGAGAGAGAGAGAGACAGAGAGAGAGACAAGAGAGAGAGACAGAGAGAGAGAGCGACAGAGATAGAGACAGAGAGAGAGAGAGACAGAGAGAGAGAGAGACAGAGAGAGACAGAGAGAAAGAGACAGAGAGACAGAGAGAGCGAGACAGAGACAGAGAGTGAGAGAAAATAAGCTGAGTGTATGTTTGAGATCATGAAGGTGAGAGACGATGTTATTTCGAACATCTGTCTTATGAATTGGGCAAACGTATGTGGACACCTGACCATCACAACCATATACAGTGCCTTGCGAAAGTATTCGGCCCCCTTGAACTGTTCGACCTTTTGCAACATTTCAGGCCTCAAACATAAAGATATAAAACTGTCATTTTTTGTGAAGAATCAACAACAGGTGGGACACAATCATGAAGTGGAACCAAATTTATTGGATATTTCAAACTTTTTCAACAAATAAAAAACTGAAAAATTGGGCGTGCAAAATTATTCAGCCCCCTTTACTTTCAGTGCAGCAAACTCTCTCCGGAAGTTCAGTGAGGATCTCTGAATGATCCAATGTTGACCTAAATGTCTAATGTTGATAAATAGAATCCACCTGTGTGTAATCAAGTCTCCGTATAAATGCACCTGCTCTGTGATAGTCTCAGAGGTCCGTTTAAAGCACAGAGAGCATCATGAAGAACAAGGAACACACCAGGCAGGTCCGAGATACTGTTGTGGAGAAGTTTAAAGCCGGATTTGAATACAGAAAGATTACCCAAGCTTTTAACATCCCAAGGAGCACTGTACAAGCGATAATATTGAAATGGAAGGAGTCAAAACAGTTCAAGGGGGCCGAATACTTTCGCAAGGCACTGTATGCTTGTTGAGCATCCCATTCCAGATTTATTCCCCCTTTTGCGGTTATAATAGCCTCCGCTCTTCTTTCCATTAGATTTTGGAGCGTGGCTGTGGGGATTTGTGTTCATTCAGCTACACGAGTGTTAGTGAAGTCAGGTACTGATGTCGGGTGTCGAAGTCTGGGATGCAGTCGGCTTTCCAGTTCATCCCAAAGGTGTTCAGTGGGGTCGAGGTCAGGAATCTGTATAGTACGCTCAAGCTCTTCCGCACCAACCTTGGCAAACCATGTCTTCATGGAGCTCACAAGAGCACTGTTATGCTGGAACAAGTTTGGGCCTCTTGTAATTCTACAGCAAAACAAAGACATCCTACACAATTGTGTGCTTCCAATCATTGAAGGAAGGAACACATATGCGTGTTATGGTCAAGTGTCCACAAACTTTTGAGCACATAGTGTTTTTTTGGATACTGAGATTTATTTTGGGAATATGTATACATACAAAACATATGTACAGTATATGTATATGAAGAAAATAATTAGAAATGACAGCAATGAGACACAGGATTGGTATCAGTCCAACACCAGGAAAGAAAAAGGAAAAAAAAGTGGATCAAATATCGGAACGAGAAGAAACTAATTCGATTCAATCCTGCAACAAATATAGCCTGAAATATCAAAGCACACCAACATAAAGCAGGTTAAAATAGGTCATGTGATAGCAGCAGGAGCCATGTGGCCTAACGTTAACCATGGCAACATGAACAACCAATGAGCTATTTTCTGGACAGCAAACACAATATGTGGGAGTT
>JAFFST010053258.1:33501-44424 GCA_022414735.1 Noturus placidus
AAAAAAAAAAAAAAAAATAGCTAGCTTTCAGAATGTAGCAGCAGTGTGAATACTTTCCTTTACAAAAACAAAATCAGACCAGTCTGTTAATCCTAACGAATAGCTAAAAATGGTGTGCGAGAAGGTGAACTCACCGCACACTGTTAATATCTGACTCGTGGGTCTCAAATGACTGGATGCACTGTCCTGAGCGCATGTCCCATACATTTGCCTTCTTATCACAGCCCTGAGAAATTGGTAAGAAAATGGAAAGAAAAAAAACACAAAAAAAGGTCATAATTCCAATAGTACTTCTGAGAAGAGAGAGAGAGAGAGCGAGAGAGAGAGAGAGTGAGAGCGAGAGAAAGAGAGTGAGAGCAAGCAAGAGAGAGCAAGAGCGAGCGAGAGAGAGCGAAAGAGAACAAGAGAAAGAGAAAGAAAGCGAAAGAGAGAGCGTGAGAGAGAGAGAGAAAAGAGCGAGAGAGAGAGCGAGAGAGAGCGAGAGAGAGAGAGCTAGAGAGAGAGAGAGACAGAGAGAGAGAAAGGGAGAGAGAGAGAGAGAGCAAGAGCGAGAGAGTGAGAGAGAGAGAGGGAGAGAGCAAGAGAGAGAGCGAGAGAGCAACAAGAGAGAGAGCAAGATAGAGACAGCGAGAGCAAGAGAGAGAGAGAGAGAGAGAGAGAGAGGGGGAGAGAGCAAGAGAGAGAGCGAGAGCGAGAGAAAGAGAGAACAAGAGAGAGAGAGAGAGCAAGAGAGAGAGAGAGAGAGAGAGAGAGAGAAAATAGTAAGAGTTCTGATGTGTTTCTGACCCCAGAGACAAAGGTGTTGCCGGTCTCAGATGGAGCAAGGTCCAGGCACAGCACATCAGCTGCATGACCATGGAAACTCTGGAGCAGCTGTCCACTTTCCACATCCCACAATGCACACGTTCCATCACCACTCGATGTCAGGATCTGAAATAAAGAGCCATAGCTATTACCTACATGTAGAAAACCAACACACAACAAATGCGGATTTCAGTATGTTCTATGAGACGACATACCATATTATATGGCATGTTTAAGATGCCGATTTAATGCAGCCAGCTATAAGTATAGTGTCATTTAAATAAGATCGACACATCCATTTTATTTAGAGTTAAAAAAAAAACAAAGAAAAAGACTAATATTGTGGACCTGCATGTCTGAGTTGGTGAAGCTGCAGGCAGACAAGTAATTGGTGTGCATTGCCACGGACTTCTTCTTCGCTGCCAGATTCTCGTTCTTATCCAGGGAGAGTGGGTACACAGAACACTTGTTGTCAAGACCACTGCAAAACATAAATAGCTCTCTTTAGAAGGCTACACAACTTAAAACAAGGAGATATCTCAGCTACTTATCTTCACAATTGTGACCCTGATGGAACGCTAACGCTTTAAAATAAATCTTTGATGTCTAAAATGACAACAATCAGGTCCTCACCCACACGCTACTGCACATCCTGATGGGGCATACGCACAGGCCATCACCCATGTACATGGCATGGTCACTGCATGCTCCTATGGGGGAAAAACCCGAAAAGTAAGCAGCTAAACATCTGGGGCCGTACAATAATCTGTCCTAAATGACACTATAAGCTTTTTAATATTTGTAAAAACCTAATTACAAAACTGCTGAGATTCATTTACCCTAAAATAAAGTTAACATACAGATAAACGTGTGTACAGGATTAACATTAAAACTAGATCACCCTTAAAAATCAGAAATCAGCCAGATTGGTCACTCCCGGAGATACAGCATCTTACAAAAGTGAGTACACTCCTGACATTTGTGTAAATGTTTGATGATATCTTTTCATGTACAACACTGAAGAAATGACACTTTGCTACAATGTAAAGTAGTGAGTGTACAGCTTGTGTAACAGTGTAAATTTGTGTAACAGCCACCGTGCTGCAGCTCAGTGTCAGGGTCTTGGAAATCTTCTTATAGCCGAGGCCATCTTCATGTAGAGCAACAATTCTTTTTTTTCAGATCTTCAGAGAGTTCTTTGACATGAGGTGCAATGTTGAACTTCCAGTGACCAGTATGAGGGAGTGTGAGAGTGATGACACCAAATTTAACACACCTGCTCCCCATTCACACCTGAGACCTTGTAACACTAACAAGTCACATAACATCGGGGAGGGACAATGGCTAATTGGACCTAATTTGGACATTTTCACTTAGGGGTGGTACTCACTTTTGTTGCCAGAGGTTTAGACATTAATGTCTGTGTGTTGAGTTATTTTGAGGGGACAGTAAATTTACACTGTTGCACAAGCTGTACACTCACTACTTTACATTGTAGCACAGTGTCATTTCTTCAGTGTTGTACATGAAAAGAGATCATCAAATATTTACACACATGTGAGGGGTGTACTCATTTTTGTGAGATACTGTATAAAAAAGATTTATTATTACTGATGAGTCTAAACACTTGGTGTAATTCATATACCTTGTTGGTTGTAAATGCATCCCACACAATCACCTTTCCATCCTAGGGAACAAAAACAGTACATAAAGTATGGATATTCTGAAAGCATTAAAAAAGACAGTCATGTAATAGCTCTTTTTATTTACAGAAATGATTGAAGGATCACGACAGCTCTCAACTTGCAGACAGGCTACAGCAATTAGCCTTCTGATAATGACACTTCCTGTGGAGCAAGTCTCCTAAATGGCTTCCTGTGGGACCCTGTAGTGCACTACGTAGCCTGTAGAAGCCATTCATACATGCCATATGGGCAGCAAGGCATTGGAATAAGATTTATTTTTGTACCTGGGACGAGCTCACAATTCTCCTCTTGTCTTTACACCAGTCCATGCAAAGCACTTTATTGCCGTGTCCTTTCAGAGTTCTCCTTGTCTTCATGACAAACTGGCCAAGAGACTCCACCTTCTCTGCCACCTGGTGCACTGTGTAAGGAAGCAGGTGTTTAATAGTCTATATTTTCCTCTTCTCTTAATAGAAATGAGCTTGAAAACCTGGTGCCTAAATATTATTAGGCTCTACTCAGACTCAAATGTCAATAAGCACACTCACGACTAAGCTTAGGAAAATAATATTATATATAAAGAGTGTACAGTAATATTCTGTGTGACCATAATGTTACAAGGCTTTAGATGATGAGTGGAACATTCCACCTTTAGAGTACCAAAAAGCAACTTGTTTGTTACATGGTCACTTGGTTGTTCATTACATGGTTGCTTAGTTGTATATTACAGGGTTACTTGGGTGTTTGTTACATGGTTACTTGGTTGTTTGTTACATGGTCACTTGGTTGTATATTACAGGGTTACTTGGTTGTTTGTTACATGGTTACTTGGTTGTATATTACAGGGTTACTTGGTTTTTTGTTACATGGTTACTTGGTTGTATATTACAGGGTTACTTGGGTGTTCATTACATGGTTGTTTAGTTGTATATTACAGAGTTACTTGGTTGTTTGTTACAGGGTTACTTGGTTGTATATTACAGGGTTACTTGGTTGTTCGTTACAGGGTTACTTGGTTGTTTGTTACAGGGTTACTTGGTTGTATATTACAGGGTTACTTGGTTGTATATTACAGGGTTACTTGGTTGTTTGTTACAGGGTTACTTGGTTGTTTGCTACATGGTTGCTTGGTTGTTAGTTACAAGGTTACTGTGTGGTTGTAGCAGGGTTACTTGGTTGTTTGTTACATGGTCACTTGGTTGTTTGTTACATGGTTACTTGCTTGTATATTACAGGGTTACTTGGTTGTTCATTACAGGGTTGCTTAGTTGTATATTACAGGGTTACTTGGTTGTTCATTACAGGGTTGCTTAGTTGTATATTACAGGGTTACTTGGGTGTTCATTGCAGGGTTGCTTAGTTGTATATTACAGGGTTACTTGGGTGTTCATTACAGGGTTGCTTAGTTGTATATTACAGGGTTACTTGGTTGTTCATTACAGGGTTGTTTAGTTGTATATTACAGGGTTACTTGGGTGTTCATTACAGGGTTGCTTAGTTGTATATTACAGGGTTACTTGGTTGTTCATTACAGGGTTGCTTAGTTGTATATTACAGGGTTACTTGGTTGTTTGTTACAGGGTTACTTGGGTGTTTGTTACAGGGTTACTTGGTTGTATATTACAGGGTTACTTGGTTGTTCATTACCGGGTTGCTTAGTTGTATATTACAGGGTTACTTGGTTGTTCATTACAGGGTTGCTTAGTTGTATATTACAGGGTTACATGGTCACTTGGTTGTTTGTTACAGGGTTACTTGGTTGTTCATTACAGGGTTGCTTAGTTGTATATTACAGGGTTACTTCGTTGTTCATTACATGGTTGTTTAGTTGTATATTACAGGGTTACTTGGTTGTTCATTACAGGGTTGCTTAGTTGTATATTACAGGGTTACTTGGTTGTTTGTTACATGGTCACTTGGTTGTATAATACAGGGTTACATGGTTGTTCATTACAGGGATGCTTAGTTGTATATTACAGGGTTACTTGGTTGTTTGTTACATGGTCACTTGGTTGTTTGCTACATGGTTGCTTGGTTGTTTGTTACAGGGTTACTTCGTGGTTGTAGCAGGGTTACTTGGTTGTTTGTTACAGGGTTGCATGGTTGTTGTTTTTTTACAGGGTTGCTGCTTTGTTACATGGTTACTTGGTTGTTTGATACAGGGTTACTTGGTTGTTCGTTACAGGGTTGCTTGGTTGTATATTACAGAATTACTTGGTTGTTTGTTACATGGTTACGTGGTTGTTTGTTACATGCTTGTATGTTACAGGGTTACTTGGTTGTTTGTTGCAGGGTTGTTTTTTTTAGAGGGTTGCTCCGTCGTTTATTACAACATGGTTGTTTCGTTGTTTTTTACAGGGATATTAGTAACAAGGTTGAAGATCCAGGATAATATTAGCCATTATTCAGTAAAGGATGCTAACTTTGGAACCAGGTATCACTTTCAACATCATGACAACCACGTCATTGCAATAAATAAAGAACGTTTTTAAAATATTATTCTTTGTAGCTATAATCGTAGTAACAGTGTTGACTTTTTGAACTGGACCAAGTCAAGCTATGCTGACAAGATTTAAAAAAAAATATGGTAAACCGTCGAGGGGGACATACTTTTCACTTAGACATGCTGTTAGAAAGGGTTTTGATATGAAACGTCCTGTTTATGATGTGACATTGTTTTTTTCTCTTTATTTAACACAGCAAACAGTTTTCAGTAAAAGGGATGGCTTAAACGTAGAATTATTATTACTTAAAGTAAGCAAAAGTATGTCTTCATGCTTTATTTGTATTATTATATTTGGCATGAAGAATGATTGTCAACAAAGTTATGTGAAGACAAATCAGTCTGTTTGAGAAGTACACTCATGTTATTGGTATTAAAAAATCTACAGCACTGTGCAAAAATTCTGCAAAGCAAATATCATTAGTATATATCCATCCATCCATCTTCAACCGCTTACTCCTTTTCAGGGTCACGGGGAACCTGGAGTCTATCCCAGGGAGCACAAGGCGGGGTACACCCTGGACAGGGTGTCAGTCCATCTCAGGGCACAATCACATACACACTCCCATTCATACACTACGGACACTTTAGACACGCCAATCAGCCTAACATGCATGTCTTTGGACTGGGGGAGGAAGCCGGAGTACCCGGAGGAAACCCCCGACACACGGAGAGAACATGCAAACTCCGCACACACATGGACCCTGGACTCGAACCCCGGACCCTGGAGGTGTGAGGCGGACGTGCTAACCACTAAGCCACCGTGCGCCCCCCATTGGTATATATTTAGAACCAAATTATTTTTGTAATTATATTTGGATTTTGTAATAGGGTTAGCCATTGCGGTATATACAACTAGTGTATATATATATATTTCTGTGCACACTTTCTTTGACAATTTACGGTGGGAAAAAAAAGGTTCTCTATTGGCGGAATGTTGTTAAAGATGAACATATACAGTACATAAACCTAAAACATCCCTGCTGAAAAACAAACAAACAAACAAACAAACAATAGAAACCTTCACAGATATTCTGATGGTTTCCACTACAAATATCATCACAACCCATCAGCAAACTATATAAATCATTACCATTACCAGTCCTTAATGGTATCCACTTTTTAAGGCAACAAATTACCAGTAGAGACCCAGAGACACCATTACATTTTCCAATTAAACTCCCCACAGCCAACCTCCAACATCTAGTGCAAAAGCCTTCTCAGAAGAGTAGAGGTCATTATAACAGCAAAGAGTGAATCAACCTGGAATGTATGCGTTCAACAAAGCACATACGGATGTGATGGTCAGGAATCCATGAACTTTTGCCAATACAATGTACATTTTGTTCATTTATGACCAATTAGCTGCTCAAACATGTTCCATATTGGTTCTTCATCGTATCCACGAGACATAAGGCAACAAATGACCAGTAGAAACCCACAGGAACCATTAAAACCATTTTAAATTCTATGAGAGTTTTTATTATTATTATTATTACTCATTATAATACTCCATATTGGACTAAACACTAGACTATAGAGAGTACAGTTACAGCCGCACACTAGGGGCTCAGTCGGTAGAGCGGGTTGTCCACTAATCCACTAATTGTAGGGTTGGCGGTTCGAATCCTGGCCCGGATGACTCCATATACCGAAGTGTTCTTGGGCAAGACACTGAACCCTAAGTTGCCCCCGATGGCAAGCTAGCACCTTGCATGCAGCTCTGCTACCATTGGTGTGTGAGTGTGTCTCATTTGTAAGTCACTTTTGGATAAAAGCGTCTGCTAAATGAATAAATGTAATGTAAATGTAAAAATGATATTTCTGTGAAGCTGCTTTGAGACAATGTCCATTGTAAAAAGCGCTATACAGATTGACTAATTAATTAATTACTACACACACACACACACACACACACACACACAGTGCTATGTAGTATTATAACATCTACTATTATGTAGTCTTCGAGGATGCTATTAGGTGTACACATGTATGCTTATTGCTCACTGCACTTTAAAACAGGAGCTATAAATAACTCACAGCCTCATTACTGTATATCATGGCCTGTGAAAAGACGGTCTTCTTTCCATCAAAGCATCTGCCACTATTTTTTATTTTAGAAACAAACAAACAACCGGACAGACAGACAGCCAGACAGACAGACAGACAGACAGACAGACAGACAGCCAGCCAGAGGCGTGCACTGTTCCAGCTGTGTGATGTTTGAAGGCCCGCTTGTCTGTTATGTACTCACGCTCCACATCATGCAGCTTGGCCCGCTCGTCTTCCAGCTTGGTCTTCAGCGTCTCTGACTCGGATTTCAGCTTCGCTATGGTCTCACTCGGCTGCACTTCCTGGGCAGCCATCTTCTCTCACCCCCTGTATGAGATGCTTACCCGAGCACAGCGCGTTATTAGAAGTATTCGCCTGTGATTCAGTATTAGTTTCCGAGCAGCATCCAGGGAGCCTTATGGACAGGATGAATGCGCGAGCGCGGATGCTGCTGAGGTGACGTCACGGGAAGGATGCCCTGTTTCCAGCATCCTGTGAGGCGCTCGCGCTCGCCATTTAATAAAATCAATAAACTGTACTAAGAGCACTGAAAGATGCTTACAAACCATGATGCACCAGTATTGAGAAGTAGCCGAGTGTGTGTGTGTGTGTGTGCTTTAGATACAAGTGCTACAACAACGCCTTTTACAGATTATCAGATTATTTACTGAGACGTGATTAATATTTATGCGTTGCCATGGTGACAGGTAGGGAAAGGGATTCAAGCGATTTATTCCACACACTGTGCAAAATTATTTTAATAAATAATGTAATACACTCAGTGTCGAACACGTGCACGTGGTTTGAAATGGTGCAAGTGAATGCATAATAATACAACATATAAAAATACACCGCATAGCCAAAAGTATGTGGACACTGTAGCATTGCAATTCGCTTCCACTGGAAGGGAGCGGTGCAAACCTGTTCCCGCATGACAGCGCAGCCGTGCACAAAGCGAGCTCCGTTTGCCAAGGACGGAATGGAAGAACGGGAGGGACTTGTGTTCACTGAATCAGTCTCTCCGGGATTGTGTGAAAGAAAAGAAACGAGCATAAAATAATTTTCAGAGGAGCTCGCAATTTTTTCAAAATGATCGCAGATTTTTTCCCCAGGTCTGGGCGCGTCGTGTTCGATTCACGCGAGTCGAACACGAATACAGCCGAAAGGTCTCGTTTACCGACAAACATCCCCGTGAAAGAGCGTGCGAAACAATTCTGTGCACATTTTTTTTAAGAAAGCCGCAGCAAAATCACATGCAGTTTTGGCTGCAACAATCCCCAAAAAAAAAAAACAACAACCAAACAAAGAATGAATACAAAATCACCACAGCTACGCTCAAATCTAGTGGAAAGCCTTCCCAGAAAAGTAGAGGTTATTACAAGAGTAAAAATGGGAATTAATCTGGAATGGAATGTTCAACAAAGCACATGTAGGTGTCCACAAACTTTTGCCAATATAGTGTACATTTTGTTCATTTATAAGCAATTATCTGCTGGAAATGGTCCTTAGAAATACAATCACAGATATAGAACACAAACATACTTCAAAGAGTCAGCAAAAAAAAAATCACGTGTAACATTTTGTGTTATATGGCACCGAGTCTAAAATAACCAACAATTCGATGTGTGAATTAAAAACAGCGATTAGTTCATAAAAAGCATGTTGATAATGGAGGAAGGTCAATGCAGAAGAGTCAGTCCGAGGTCAGGGCTCATATGCGGGTGACAAAGTTCAGGTGGAGGCTGTTGGGCACCTGCAGGAGCTCCAGAGCTTGTGTGGACCGACAGAATGGGAAAGTAACCTGGAAGCGATACTGTCCGTCCATCATCAACTGATTCGAGCCCTCACGTTCCGGTAGCAGCGCCTGTTACAAAACAGAAGCCCAAACAGAAAACGGACCAAAACAGCCTAGTCACAATCAGTACTGATGACACCAATTCTACTTCATATGAAATAAATGAAAAATAATACTATGCTATCAAGAATGACTGGACAACGTGGTCACATGGTCAATCAGAAGAGAACTTGCCTGAACTTTCCGCACAAAAGACGGCGCAACTCGCTTTTCAAAGTCGTCAATGGGAGTGTACGAGTTGAGGATCTTCACGATCTGAAAAGGCAGGAAAGGAAAGTTGAGGAAGCATAAGCAGCAAATCAATAGCCATGAGAATGGAGGAGTGTGAGGACAGCTGCTGCACCTGAACCGGTGAGAGCTCGTGGCATCGTTGTTGGATCTCAGCTGCATCATCGTCAGTGGTTTTGTTCACCTGCAGGAGCCAGGCAGCTTGGGACAGCGGCCCCAGAGTCTCCATAACATTGTAGGCTTGAAGGCCTTTATCCCTCAGCCACTCTTCCAAGTAACTGATATTACACCTGTTAGGGGTTGGTTTAAATATATTTATAAGGCTTTAACTTGGCTTTGTTAAAATAGTTTTCCCCAGATAAACGCAGTTTATGTCAATATGGCATCTGAACACTATCCCAAAGAGGCACATAGTACTGGGTAAAAAGGTTTATTGCCCAAGAACTGATAATGGGATTATAGTCCAATAAAATCCTTTTGAAAACTAATAATCTCATTTTAAAGTCTGTCTGCTCAGTGCTTCATACACATTATACACATGACCGTTTAATGCCAAACATCCGATTATTAATATTTTTGACTGTAGCTCTACGCAGTTATTATGTCCTTCCTGATCCCACTCACCTGATCTGCATGCCCTTGCGGCAGGAGCAGAGATCCTTGCGGAGGAGGATGCTGTTGAGCGAGGTGGCTCCAATCAGGTAGAAGAGCTGACGGAAGGCTTGTCCCTGCAGCTGCTGATCCATGCCCTGCTGTGACATGCAGCTGTGGAAGTCGCTCAGTAGCTGCAGGATGGAGGAGATGCTGTAGCTATGGCCCTCGCCCTCTCTGAGCCCGTCTCCCAGCATGCTGTTGGAGCGTTTACGGAAACCCGTAGGTTTCATACTTGAGATGCCCTGCAGACTCTCGTGCTCCAGCATCCCATGGACTGGAGTGAGAAAGACAGGCACAGACATCACACAAAAGAATGCATAATTGGACAGTACCGTTTATACTTTGATTAATACCAGATTTGACAGGGGACCTGCATTTATGTCGCTGAAAAAGATAAAACGGCACCGCCACAAATGTTAACTTTTAAACAAAACTGTCAGTGAAAAGAAAAAGAAGAAACAAACAACCAGTAACATACCAATCATAGGGAATAGTGCATCCTCCATCACATTGATAAACTGGTGATGGATTTGAATAGCAAGATCGCTCATGACCTGTCTGTGATCTGAAAGGTCAAAGTTCTGCAGGCAGTTCTTATTCTGCCGAGGTGTATTGTGCTTCATAAACTCCTATCGATAAGAGAATACGGTTTTAGCTTTCGAACGATGTTTCAAAGCGGACTTACAATAGCAATTACACTCACTTCTTCTCCACTGTACTGTTTGAGGCAGTTGAGCAGGAAGTATGTGTTGGAGAGCCAGAAAGACAAAACCTCAAAGTTTTCCTGATGGTTCTGGAAACAGGAGGACAATCCGATATCATTATCACGTCCATTACTACTTCTCCTGGTTCATAAAATTTTACAGGGTAACAGTTCTGTTCTACAGAATTATTGACATGCTTCATACTGTACAAGAGATTAAAAATGATCGTATAACTCAAAGAAGCGATCTATTTATCTTTAAACTAACGGAATTCTCGATGGAACTCAAGGGCGTAACCATGTTATGGACATTGGGGGGTCCAAGCGCTAAACCCCCCCTCCCGCGCGCAGCCAAACTTCCAAAATTTGATACTGAAATTTTGTATATGTAGAACATAGGTTTAGGATTCCAGTTACTGTTTGAAATCACGTGGTTTCT
>JAFFST010053258.1:44581-71558 GCA_022414735.1 Noturus placidus
GATCCGTTGGCAGGGAAATTTAATGCGGAACATATAGAGAATATTTTCTCCTGTATATTGGGGGGGGACAGATTGGTATTTCCTCAACATTGAGGGGGTCACGATACCCCCAAAGAGTGCATGGTTACGCCCATGATGGAACTATTATTGCTTTTAAATATTTGTCGTTTCCCTGGGTATAAATATGAGGTTGCACACATGGAAAATTCGTTACCAAATCAAGGAAACAAAGAACACAATGAAGACCTGCAAAAAGACAAAGGTAACGGTCATGCATTTTAAAAACCCGAGCAGTTAAAAACGGCATTAAGCAAACAGGAAATTTGGAAATCTGCCAGGAAGTGGACAGTCTGAAGGAAGGCGAAAAAACCCCAAAGTTTGCCGTTTTTAAAATCATACAGATTCTTGTGCTTCTTCTTCCTTGGAGCGTCTCATAAAATGCAGTAAATAAACTACAAGTGTTATGAGAACAACAGCTGGCAATGTGAGCTGTGGTGAGATGAGAACAAAAACCAAACTTTTCGGTTATGCACACTATCAGCAAAAGCGACTGCATACATTTACATTTATTCATTTAGCAGACGCTTTTATCCAAAGCGACTTACAAATGAGACACACTCACACACCAATGGTAGCAGAGCTGCATGCAAGGTGCTAGCTTGCCATCGGGGGCAACTTAGGGTTCAGTGTCTTGCCCAAGGACACTTCGGCATGGGATCACCCGGGCCGGGATTCGAACCACCAACCCTACGATTAGTGGATTAGTGGACGACCCGCTCTACCGACTGAGCCACAGCCGCCCTACGAGGGAAAAAAACATGCATACGAGAGAAAAACAAAACAAAATAGATACCCACTTTAAAATATGGTGACGGATCATTGTGGCTGTTTGGTGATGATTGATGGCATCGTGAATTCTGCTAAATATCAGGACATTTCAGCTCTGGGTGCCTGTGCCAGAAGGTTCAACCTCGGCCATATATACACACTCCCAATCAACAGAAACGTAACATGTTATGCAGTAACCAGCTCAGTTTTTTAATCCCTAATGTAAACCTGTGGTCTGAATGAATCTACACAAACCTAAGAATACAAAGGAGGTTTAAAATGTTTTGTATGGAGGAGTGGATAATAATAATTCCTGTAAAAATCTCTCTAACCTTGTTAGACCTTACAGGAAGAGACGGTGTACTGTTAAGGGCATGCGTCATAAAATATTCATTGCAAGGCTACCGATTTTTATACATTGATGTTTAAAGTACTTCCGGAGGATACTGTATACACTAAAGAGCGATCAGGTCTTACCGTGGTCACCTGTTTGATTCCTCTGATGATGGCACGCATGAGGGACTTGAGCTTTTCTCCATCATTGAGATAGTCAGCATGTCGAATGCACATAAAGAGCATATGGGCCGCCAACCCAGGGATCATATTCACCACCACTCCCCTCGGCTTGAGCTCTGCAGAACACACATATACGGTCTTCAAACCACAAAGGATCATCATGGTTTCTTCATTTTCTGTTATTTATCTACAGTGCTATACCAAGGGGGTGGACACAGTAATGAAAACTTATAACATTAGATCAGTACTAACGAAATAATAAGGAATAGGGAAACTATATGCCTCCAAAATGGCTTTAAATCATTCTTGGAATTCTGCCATACAAGTCCTGAATAATTTGTGGACCATTCTTCAAGAAGATTTTCTTTTCATTCCTCACTGTACTTAACAGTTCGCAGCAGACATTATGGGTCGAGGCTTCCCTTTGGCTTTCTCCAAACATAAATCCTCCCGGGAGTGGGAAATATGGTGAAAGCTGACGCAGACTATATTACGTTTTTCCATTGTTCAGGGGTCTAGGTTTTGTACTACTTTTTGTGCCTCTGATACAAATGGATTCCAATTGTCAGTCTTGCCATGCATTCCAGCTTTGAGAAGCTCATGACGTCGAGATGGGTAACAGAAGTGCTGTAATTTTTATGGAAGTAATTTGGGGAATTTAGCAACGATCATCTATCACTGTCAGGAACCACAGTTCCTCTTCCGCTGATTCGGTTTGTCCGTATTGGACACTACTGTGACTTTTGATACTGTTCCCTTTAAAAGATTAAATCATTTTCCAGTTCTCGTGACTGATGTACCGGAGGTTCAGGCATCCATGATTCTCTCATTTGATGTATGTTGCTTTGAAATCTCACATAGCCTCGGACCTCCGTTATAACCAGCTAATACATGCTGTCAGACGAATCAATCTAATATAACATGTATGAAGATGAGTAGGAACATTTGACATATACATACATACATATATATATATACATACATCTGTACATACACCTTGCACATACATATATATACACACATACATATACATATATACACACATATACACACATACATACATATACATATATACACACATATATATATATATATATAGAGAGAGAGAGAGAGAGAGAGAGAGAGAGATAGATAGACACAATGGGCAGAAGTGGAAGTTACCAAGTATTAATGTCCGCACAAGCCTGCCTTCATCATCTTTCTTATACTCCAGCATGCCAAGGTATTCTTTCGGAACAGCTGGTCCGGCTTTCTCACTGGCTGTTGACAAAAGAGTTGGTACATTATTATAAATGTAAACCCGAGTTAGTAGATCACAGTCTGTCAGCTCTGCACCTTACCTTTCACTGGTGCCTGAAGAGCTTTGATTTGGTCCTGCAGCCTCTTTATGGTTCGGTCTTTCGTATCTAATTGCTCTTCAAAGTCCTGTGAACAAAAGATACATCTAAATCCTAAGCTAATCGTGACAAGATCAGTTGCACAAAGTTGTCAGGAATGCACAAACACACACACACACACACACACACACACACCATATTCTCAGCTGTAAGGCGTGAGGTCTCCTGTCTGAGTTTGCTCTTGGCTTCGTTGTCTGTTTGCTGGAGTCTCTTAAGCTGCTCTACCGTCTCCTCTAGCTCCTCCAGCCTCTTCCCCATCTCCTCTCTTTCTCGCTCACTTTCTCTGTTCCTCTCCTCCAAAAGTCTGTGTGTAGAAATCGACACACAACATACTTGCATACACAGTCAATAATGTGTTTTTAAGAAAAAAAAATGGAGGCACGGCAGTTACCTTCTTTGTGAGCTTTCCTCTTCAAGCTTACTGGAGACGATTGTATTAGTTTCTGTCAAACAAATCGATATAAAAAGTTAACATGTAATCATGACTGTAATGAAAGAGTGTTTCTCCTGGAAAAAGCTCACCAGTCATCTCGGTGTATTGTTTCTCCAGCAGTGCTTCCACCTCCTGCTTGTGACGCTGTAGCTCTGTTACCTGCTGCTTCAGCTCAGGGATCGCCTACATAGAACACAAATGTCCATCACAATCACGTTCCCAATAGTTTTAATAGAATCTGTCATGCAAATAATGTTTGACAGAAGGTTAAGTCTCATTCGTCCATACTCCCCAGGGGTTTGGGCACAGCTTTCTTTGCTCTAACACCTTTTAACCATCCGCCTCACCTTCCAACCATTCCTCTCCCCTACAAACCATCCACCTCACCTTCCAACCATTCATCCATCTCACCTTCCAACCATTCATCCATCTCACCTTCCAACCATCTCACCTTCCAACCATTCACCTCTCACCTTCCAACCATTCATCCATCCATCTCACCTTCCAACCATTCATCCATCTCACCTTCCAACCATTCACCTCTCACCTTCCAACCATTCATCCATCCATCCATCTCAGCTTCCAACCATTCATCCATCTCACCTTCCAAACATTCATCCATCCATCCCTCTCACCTTCCAACCATTCATCCATCCATCCATCCATCCCTCTCACCTTCCAACCATTCATCCATCCATCCATCCATCACTCTCACCTTCCAACCATCCATCCCTCTCACCTTCCAACCATCCATCCCTCTCACCTTCCAACCACCCATCCATCTCACCTTCCAACCATTCATCCATCTCACCTTCCAGCCATTCATCCATCTCTCTCACCTTCCAACCATCCACCTCACCTTCCAACCATTCATCCATCTCAGAAGGTATTGAGAATAAAGAACACCAACATACAGTACCATGTTTTCAGCAGTGAGTCGGGCCACCTCCTGTCCAATGCTTTGGTTGACATTGTTCTTCTCCTGAAAGAGGGCTTGTAGCTGCTGGTTCTCTCTACTCAGGTGATCATTTTTGAAAACCAGTGCCTCCAGCTTACTTTTGTAATCTTCCCTTTGCTCCCGTAAATGGGTCTCCACCAGCCTAAACCAGGAAGAGAGAGTATGAACAGATAAATACAAAACAAAGAAAAAAAAACCAAAAGAAATAATCAATGAACTTTAATTGAAAATTTTCATTCATTCAGTAATTACTTTATCCTGGTCAAGGTCACAGTGAATCTGGAGCCTTTCCCAGGGACACTAGGCATGAGGCAGGACACCCACCCACCCACCCACCGACTGTGCCCAATTCACTGACTTGCATGTTTTGGGGAGGTGGGAGGAAACTGGAGAACCTGGAGGAGTCTCACACAGAAAAAGGGGGAGACCATGTAAAACTCCACGCAGGCAGCAACCCAAGCTCAGGATTGAACTGAGGACCCTGGAGGGGTGAGGTGGCAACTCTAACCACTGCACCTCCATGCTGCCATAATTGTGACCATGCTGTTTATAGTACTACTTATAACTGATCATTATGTACCACATCTGTAGAGTATACCACATGTCAGAATTGTGACGTTTCCCTCTACTGAGAAAGGACAGAAAACTTTTTGTGCAACTCATTTATAAGAATAAAATTACAAGAACTACAAGCGGCCTGATGTCGGGGCGTTCAATAAATATTTGTGTGAAATATATTTTTCTAGAACAAATTGTTTAGTCAACGGTTCCTTTTAAAACATTGGATTTTGTTTTTCAGAAAGAAGAATCGTTGCGTTTCCATCATAGACAAGTATACACTACCGGTCAAAAGTTTGTGGACACGTGACTGAAATGTTTCTCCTTTTGATCTGAAGGTGCATGATTCACAAAACCTTGTGGAAAGGTTGAGTAATCTGAATGAATATTGTATTGCAAGTATTGTATTAAAAAAAAACAACACATACATTCAATCATATTCTTAAGACGTTTAGCTGTAAATTGGAATTAGCGATATAGAATTGCGAAATTGAAATGTGTTGAAGCTATTAGTGGTAATCGCAGGTGGAAAATAAGATGGAAAATGCAGCGTATATTTTTGTGTTTCTCAAACCTGGTGGCATTCTGTAGCCTGTTAAGTGCAAACGGTAGATCTCCCTCATCATCAGCAGCATCTGTAGCCTCTTTTGCCAACCTGTAAGAAAGCCAACTATCAATGTATGAGCATGCAGAGGAACTTTCCATTAGTCGCATTAGAGGAAAGTAAAAACTCACGGACTCAACTCCAGCCCTTAAAGTCCTACTGACCTGCAGAGTTTCAAGTTTGCTTCATTTTCAAAATACACTTGCTTTAGGTCACAAGCTAGTGAACAAGGCCTCCAGATCAGGTGTGTTAACAGTAGGGAAAACTTGAAACTCTGCAGGTCTTTCCATATTTGGCCTTATTTACAGTTTATGTTTTGGAGACAGGCATGTCAATCTGAATCCTCAAAAAGAAAGAAGGGAAAAAAAAAAGGACCTGAGAATGATCTCCTCGTCTTTTGTCTCACCCAGAAGCTGTCTGGTTATAATATTCATTTTTGCTGAGAAAAAAAAAACAACAATAGTCCAGTCTGTGATAAATGGACTTTGAGACAGTTCTTCTTATGTTGATTCTATACTCCAGCACATACGTTATATTTATTGGAGCTATATAAGGTACAATTGCAGAACGATTACGTGAGGTTGAGATTATTGAGTAAAACATATAGGAAACTACTCCTACTCGTACTATAGCCAGATACTGTATGTATCGGACAGTACCTCTGGTCTGCTCAGCTTGATCCTTCATCTTTCTGTCTGCTTCGAGTCTTTCATTTTGGAGGCTGTTAATCTCCTTATGTAACTCCGGTATCACCTACACAGATAAGAATATATAGCCACACCAGATTAAGAAAACATTTTCCTAATAATGACTAAACGTACAGACGACGTCTGCTGGTCAGTTACAGAATCTACCTTGACATGTTTGGAGAGCTGACCAATCTGTTCCTGGAGCTTTATGTTGATCTGTGTGTCCTCCTCGGCCTGAGCCTGTAGCTGGATTTTGTCTTCCCTCAGCCTGAGATTCTCCTCCTTCAGCGCTGCAATCTCTTTATCCAGGTCCTCCTTGTGCAGCTCACTGTTGTGTTCTGCGACTCTGGCAATCGAGAGCGAAAAAAATACACCCGCTTTTCTCAGTATCTAGTAAGAATTGAAGGAAAAGTGGCATAATATAGCTTGGAAATGTTGTGTAAATGTGCTCGTGTTTACTTTCGCAGCCTCTCTTCTCTCTCTAGGTCCTCTATGAGCTTTTTCTTCAGTTCTTCAAAATTGTCTGATGGAAAAGAAATTTAGTGACACATTTCGGTTACTGAGTTTTAAGTGAAATGTGGCTATTATTATGAATTAGAGTAGGTCTAAATTGCACTACCTGTTATTTGTTCGATGGAATCTTTGAGTTTCATCTGGAGAGCCTGATTCTCCAGCTTGACTTTATCCCTTTCGCTCTGAAGTTGAGCAATTGTCTTATGGAGTAAAATTTATGGTTACTATGTGGGGGAAAAACTCAACACATGTACTGAATTATGCATCTTTGGTGTATTTAAAGAATGCATATAATTAAAGACTGTTTCGTAGACAGCCATCCAGCCATCCAAATATTCGGTGACTTACATCCTCTGTAGCGGTCAAGTCACCATGACCTACCTGATCGGTTTCCTCTTTTCTCTTCTTCTCTTTCTCTTCTACAGATAGCCTCTCATTGGCTGCTTTGCTAAGCTCCACCTCCAGGGACTGCATCCTGTCCAATCCCTGAGCATGAGCATTGGCCAGACTGGTCAGTCTTTCCATCAGACCACGGTTCTCTTTATTCTGAAGCGATCAGCAATAAAAAAAAAAATGTAAAAATAAGCAGTAGTATAATATAATCTTCAATATCATGTGTATATATTATGTATATTTCAGAAATAAATCGTCCAATTTTATTAAGAAAAAAAAAACATAACTTGTCTGAACTTAAATAATAATTACAGATTATTTGATCCAATAAAAATATCCATCCATCCATCCATAACCGATTTCTCTTTTTCAGGGTCACGGGGGAACCTGGAGTCTATCCCAGGGAGCATTGGGCACAAGGCAGGGTACACCCTGGACAGGGTGCCAGTCCATCACAGGGCACAATCACATACACACTCACACACACATTCATACACTACGGACACTTTAGACACGCCAATCAGCCTAACATGCATGTCTTTGGACTGGGGGAGGAAACCGGAGTACCCGGAGGAAACCCCCGACACACAGGGAGAACATGCAAACTCCGCACACACATGGCCCTGGCGAGACTCGAACCCCGGACCCTGGGGGTGTGAGGCGGACGTGCTAACCACTAAGCCACCGTGCGCCCAATAAAAATATTATTTTTTATATTATTTTTTATACAGGTTTATCCAAATTTAGGTTGTTTTTTATTTTACACAGCATACCGAGCCAGAAATAAATGACCGAATTATTTTGCGTCCATAATTTTGCAAATGCAGGTTCTAATACTCACCTGTTCCTCCAATTTCTTACGCAGCTGCTGGACTCTGTACGAGAGCTGCACGTTTATCACGAGTCGGCGTATGGTCTGGAAGCGGCGACGCACCAGCCAGGCCCGAGCGTACTTCTGCAGAACCAGAGCTTTATGTTCCTCCACCATCTACGTGAATGATGAACACATAAACACACAAACTTTAACATGGGAGATTTCAGAGCTGTTAGAAATGTTCATTCAAATTGAAGACTTTTATGAGAAACCTTCTTGTAGCGCTTGCGGGCAATCCATCCCCTGGTATATGCCTGAATAGTGACTGTAGCCACCAGGGCAAGCTGGTAAATCCGGCGCACAAGATAGCCACGACAGTGCCTCTGGATGACCACAGCTGCCCAGCCCTGCTTCAGAGCTGCTGCTGTAACCATGCGCCTAGAACAAACACACATCACACCTGCTGGCCAACTGAACAAACATTTAAGTGCTGGTGTTGTCTGGAATTTGTTGTAGCAGAAACGAACTGCTATTCCACTTGGTTCAGTTTTGCATTTAATATACAGTACCGGTCAAAAGTTTGTGGACACTCGACTGAAATGTTTCTCATGATCTTAAAAAGCTTTTGATCTGAAGGTGCTTTTGATTAAATGTTTGAAATCAGTGTTGCAGACAAAAATATCAATCATACCGACATATTCATTCCTTTCATTACAAAACTAACATTTTATTTACAAAAATATATATATTTTTTAAACTGACGACTCGGAGTGAAATATTCCGAAAAGCAGCCGATAAGTGTCCAGCATCGGTGTGAACTCCTTTAATACTGTTTAAAAATCATCTTAGGGAAATTCCTCAAGAAATCGGGTGAGAAAATGCCAAGAATACATTCGGAAGAGTGGGTTGTTCACTAATCCACTAATCGTGGGGTTGGTGGTCCGAATCCCGGCCCGGGTGATCCCATGCCGAAGTGTCCTTGGGCAAGACACTGAACCCTAAGTTGCCCCCGATGGCAAGCTAGCACCTTGCATGCAGCTCTGCTACCATTGGTGTGTGAGTGTGTCTCATTTGTAAGTCGCTTTGGATAAAAGCGTCTGCTAAATGAATAAATAAATAAATAAATAAAAATAATTTTGGATTTTTTATCACAACATAATTCCCATAGTTCCATTTGTGTTACTCCAGAGTTTTGATGACTTTATTACTATTCTAAAATGTGAGGGAAAAAATAAGTAAATACAGAACGAGTGTGTCTAAACTTTTGACCGGTTGTGTAAATCAAAAGGTACTTAATATAACGTGGATGTCTTCAACTGAAAAGTCATGTTACTGAACCCAGAATCCAGAGATGTGCTTCTTCAGTAAGAGGTTTGACTGGATCGCTCACCTGATCTGCCTCTTGCCACGGACGTACTGCTGGATGATGATGGCGGCTTCTCTCATGTGCAGATACCTGCGTCTCTGAGTCCAGCCCCTCACATGCTTCTGGATGGTCACACATGCAGTGCGCAGATAATCCAAACGAAGCTTCTCCAGATACGCCACCTGTCCCGCTCGGAAGAAGATTTTGGTCCGTCCGAACTTATACTGATTAGAGTCCTGTTGCGATAAAAGCGTCAGTGTCAGACATATTCACTTGAGATGTTCCTGCTGTGAGCGAACATCATGAAAATCTATTAACAATATATAAATAAATAATTTTTTTTGCAGGTATTTATTTCGGGCTGTATTCAGAGAAGAGTTACACATGTCCGGTGAGGAGTCAGTACAAAAACTCAGCACACAGATATAACTATGGACTTAAGAGTACCCGGACTGTAGTCCCGGATTCGCACACACAAGATTATGTGTTCTGTGCGATTCCTACCTTGGACTGAAACCCATTTTTCTTGAGTGATATTGGCTCAAGTGAGCTTCAGTATGAAGTCCAGTGCTCCTGTCTGACTGTCTGATGTGACTACAATAGGTCATGTTGTACTGCCAATTTTACTCTCTAGACTCCCAGGATGACCAGGATTCGAGCTCAAGATCTCCTGACTATGCATTAGAACAAAATGTGATTTGGATCTTCAGTTTGCATTTTCTATCCCCCGATCTTTTACTTTTTTTTCCAGGTTTAAATGAAAGTGCTTGCGTTTAAAGGTGTTGGTCTGGAGACTGCTGAAAACCGTGTTTCGGACACGTCTACTCAATAAAAACCAGCAAGCAACCTACACGACGGAGATCATTTGAACAGGCCTCACAGTAAACCTCCTTACGCATGTGCATAACCCGACTCTGAGAATGCGTAACTTTCCCTGTGTATATATTCAGACTTAAGTCACCAATTCTGAACATGAATCTGAAAATTAATGTCTTAAAATGACGACACAGATTTGATGAGCATGTCGGATAACTGCATGTGATTTTTAACAGACTGATGAACTCCGACTCGGTTCCTCAAAAAACCTTTAACAAATAAACAAATAAAAACCGGAATGCTTCTGGATATGAAGTTGATGGTTGACGTGAAGGGTGAGTAATAAATAAAAAACTTTTAAAAAAACGAGGTGGCTTCTTACAAGAATGAGCCTCTGCAACACTGTTCTACATGTTTGCTTCTTCTCCTCCAATCGGAGCTCTGCCTGGCTCATCAGAATACTGTAACGGCTGTAGAACTCAATGTAGGTCCACCTGCAATACAACAAGCACAGATTCACAGACGTGCACGCTTGAGGAATAAGTATCAGATTACTCTGGGATTGGACAGTAACGTATTACCTTATGTTTTAATATCATGTTTCCTAGTTGTACCCAAGGCATGACTTTTTTCCCCCCCGTCCCTGAGCACTAAGCTTTGCAAAAGTCTTTAGCCTTTGAGGCTACCATGAATAAATCTGAAAAAAAGGTGTAGTATTGAGACAGTGACTGATGTTTTTACCTAGATGGGTAGCTCTGTGCACTAATTCGAACAGTCTCTAGGACTCCACAGGCCCGCAGCTGCTGCACCACACGCTTTGAGTCATATCTGTGGACACATGAAACGTCAGAAATGTGAAACAAGGACGAAATAAAAGTATAACGTTTCACATCGGTTGGAATTACTCACTCAAATGGCTGCTTCTCTTCATTAGGTTTAATGCAGCGGACGTAATGCGGCGTGGTAGCATTAAGAGTTTCCATTAACAGATACAATGAACTCCGAAACTGAAATGAGAGAGAGTCGAAAGACTCGGTTGAACACACAGGTGCACGCCATTGGGGGTTTGACAGTCATATATTTGCTCGCAATAAACAGATGTTCGCTTTTATAGACATAGACAGCAATGTTGACCCTTCTGATTGTGCACCTTATCTCCTACAGTGGTTTTAAGTTGCTTATTGGTCGGTTTGACTCCAGGTCGCGCTGCTTTCACTTTGGCACGATTCAAGGGATGTACAGAATTTTGTTCCTTTTCATGAAAGAAATCTGCCAAGAGAGGAAACTGACAGCAAAATGGTTTCAAACATCTTCATCCACATAAATCTGAGACAGTTCAAAAGCAAAAGACATGATCTGTCCCTTTTACTAATCTCTGCAGTCCAACGATTCTCCATTTTCACAGTTTTTACGTTCGATTTGACACATTTGGTTTCCCTCGTACGCATTTAACTCTTAAGATTTCGAGCTTTGACACATTTCTACAGCTAGCCATACATCTTCACACTGCTATCAACTCGGTCTAGAATCAATCCGTCTGTAGAAATGCCAAGGAATTATTCCAGGAGGAAACCGTAACTTAAAATATAACCAAAAAAAATAAGAGAAAACACTGATATTAAAAAAAATAAGTACGTTTCATCTGAATGCAAAGCTCAGTAAAGGAATTTTAAGCCCTTTTTAAGTAGCAAAGTATCTTCAAATTAGTATTTGTATGCTTAATACAGTATATATTCTTTAGTTTACATTACATTATTAAAATGATACTTGTTTAAGGTTCTTGGTACAAAATGTTGCTCTTTTAAAAACACCGAATTTAAAGATTTCTAGATATAAACACATACATTAGTCTGGGGAAAGTAACCTTGTTTGTACCTTGCTGGCTCTCATCACGTCCAGCATTTCTTCATAGAGGGTATCTCTATTCTTCTCCAAGAAACCTTTACATTGATATTCTACCTAGGAATTGAAAAGTGGCTTTAATAGCATCTGTATCAACTCATCCATCTGACAAAAAAAAAAAAAAAAAGGTCACACCTCCAGGATCAGCAAAACAGGCAACAGACAAAGTAGGTCTTCTCACCCGGTCTGCAAAGTGATGGATCACAAACGCCTCATTGGATAGACGAGGTTTCTCAAACATAGGCTTTGAGCTTAGAAAGTTGTAGAGCTTCTGCAGCCAGTTCTCATCAGTACCCTGAGGAAACTGCAGAGCAAATAGAACACTGAAGTAGAGACAATACCGAATAAAAAAATACCAAAATTGTACTGTATAAAAACCTTTTTTTTTTTAAATTTTTTTTTTTTATAGATTTCCTCACCAGACATTCCTCATCCAGTAAGTCCAGGATGCCCATTTTGGCTTCGATAAGATCAATGACTGGTTGGTTGTCATAGAAATCAATCAGCGTCCAGGGGATGTCCTCCTTCATGTACTCCTCTTGTTCTAGTTTAAACACGTGCTAAGATGAAGCAACCAGAGAGGAAGGATAAGAGTTGGGTCAGTCTAATCCCTAATTCAGTGAACAGCCTGGTAGAAAGAGAAACGCCACAGATAAAAGTAGGGGAACATACCAAGTTGAACTGTTGTTGGAGTTTCTCATTGGCGTAGTTGATGCAAAACTGTTCGAAGCTATTCACATCAAAGGTTTCAAATCTGCCCAAAGACAAAGCCAAATCAGAAAAGGATCCATGTCATACATCTTGAATTCTGTATGCTTTGAGTGTAGACTACGGTTTAGTATGTAACTGAGATCTTCAAAAGTGTTTCTAATTTCTAATAAAAACCAATACAGACAGTTTAAAAAAAAAAAAAAAAAAAAAAAAGTGTTATCTTGCCCATAGATATCCAGAACTCCAATAAAAGAGTGCTGATTTCCAGGCACACGCAAGGCTTGGTTAATCCTGTGGATGATGCAGTCAAAGAGATAAGCGTAAAGATGCTTGGCCAGTGCGTCTCGGGCATTTATAGCACGTTCCCTTGGCTGCGGTTTGATCACGGTCTCAGATGCCAGGACAATACGCCGATGACACAACCAGCGACACATATCTTCTTCTCTGACTTCAAGCAGATCACAGAACACAGCCAGGTGAGAGTCAGTAGACTAGGAAGGGAAAAAAAAAAAAAAAAAGTGAGAAAGAACATTATTGCGACTCCTGTCGTGAATATCCATTCTGGAGGAATGAAATATGCCTCCTGTCCTTCCATCTTTAGATAGGCTACGTTCACTGTAGATGAAGTCCTAAGTTAAGATCTAAGCATCATTATCTTTCTCATTTGTAAGTCGCTTTGAATAAAAGCGTCAGCTAAATGAATAAATATAAATGTAAGCAAAGCCACAAGTTAAATGTTCCTTACGCTGACAGATGAGTGGTCTGTGCCGACCACTTTGATCACCACATTGCCCAAGTGCAAAATCCCTGCCATCATCTTGAACACATCACTCTGAAAGTCATTCGTTAGTCCTACAGGGAAAAACAGAACAGCACTATGCTATGCAATACAGGTGCAATCATTCCATTTTTTTTTTTTAACCAGAGGCCAAAAAATGGGAGTTTCCACCTGCTTTGGTGGTGCCCGTGTTCAGCAAGAATTTACTTGTGACATCACACTCCACTGGTATTGGTGGCGCATATGAAAATTACCACTCAGGGCTTTAAGAATTTGCAGTTTTACATAAGTATTTCTTTTTTCCCTCCTAGCCTACTATGTTTAAACAGTACAATTTTATTGTCGCAGTATACAGTGTTTTACAATCGAAAAAGATTTAGTTGTGCATTAGTTTTATCTCTGCACCAATGTTATTGCGGAGAGGTGTGAATTGAATCACGGTGCTCTACACACAAAAACCCAACAGTTCCCTGACTAATATCATAACAATCTCATTGTGCTGAGATTATGCACAATGAGATTATGTCTGCTGTGACCCAGATGAGGATGGGTTCCCTTCTGAGTCTGGTTCCTCTCAAGGTTTCTTCCTCTTAAAACATCTTAGGGAGTTTTTCCTTGCCATTGTCGCCACTCAGTGTCTTGCTCAGTTGGGATAATTTATCACTTTTAGTGTGTGTATACTGTGTTTATATTCCTGTAAAGCTGCTTTGAGACAATGTCTGTTGTAAAAAGCGCTATACAAATACAATTGAATTGAATAGAACTGATGAAATAATTCACGTTTATACTGATGGAAACTAATAAGTCGATTTTCTATTCTGTCGGTGCCAGTGTACTGGAAGAAAGGGTAAAAGACACATAAGATATGAAGTCATGCTGCAGGACAGACGAAAGTGTACAACTCCTACCCAGCAGAGTGAAAGTACGGCAGGTTTCAGCCATGTCAGCACGATCATCCACTCCTTGGATCTCAGTCTCCCCTCCCATGCAGGTGTAGTTAAACTTGTCTGCACCCACTTGCATTTTAACAATGAAAAAATATTTCACATGAGCATCATATATATATCAAAATCATTTCTTTATATGCATATGTACTGTTGCAACGAGATAGCCATTAGGTGAAGACAAACGTAAACAGCATATACACTCACACAGTCTCAAGCTCTTAAATTGTGGTTGGTCTGCACAAGCACACATCTGATAGAAGATGTGATAGTTTCTTTCATTCTCTGACTGGAGGCAGAACAAAAAAAATCGCTAATAAGAAATATTCAGTATGACCATTCAGTGTAACTCGAATTAACATATGTAAAACATTGTGCATCAACAGAACATATGTCTGGTGGTGATGTTAAATGGGAGGCTAACATCATGAGGTCGCGTTGATGGTGATCCTCGACTGGGTTCATGTTGTGTTTCCTCCGACTTCCAAACATAGTAAATAGAAATGCTGCAACACTTTTTTTTTTTTTCTCCAGATAATAAACACTGACCTGGTGGTGGTGGCTCAGTGGTTAAGGCATTGGCCTACTAATCAGAAAATTGATCAAGTGCTTTACACTGTGTCTCCTTCACCCATTCACACACACACCAATGGTAGCAGAGCTGCCATTCAAGGCGCCAACTTGCCATCGGGAGCAACTTGGGGTTCAGTGTTTTGCCCAAGGATTCTTCGATATTTGGAGTCATGTGGGCTGGGAATCAAACCTACGGTTAGAGGACAACCCGCTCTACCACCTGAGCCACAGCCGCCCAGAACAGTGTAATTTGATTACTGAGCTGTACAGTCAGTCTCTTCCAACGTGTAGCTAGAACCCATGACCTTGAGATTAAGAGTCTCATGCTCTACCAACTGAGCTAGCTGGGCTGATATAGATGTCAAAAATTGTGACACATTGTATTGGTCTTTTGATTGTTGAGAGGCATGGAGAGCTTAGCCATGCTAGCCCATTCCAGACCCTTGAACACAATGTGCAAACTTCTTTACCTGAAAAACAACCCTAGACTTTTCTAGAAGGTATGTCCTCATGTTAGCGCCGATGATCTGGTATCTCCGGTCAAAGCTGATTTCAGTGTATTTTCCAAATCTGCTGCTGTTGTCATTCCTGGTGGTCTTTGCGTTACCTATTGCCTGCAAATATACAGCGAAAGTGGCACGTCATAGTTTGTTATTATTTATGTAAATTTATATAAGGGTATATAATAAGTGCTTTGAAGATGGTCCACAGTACTTCAGTGATTGGGTTCGATGCCAAAACCTTGTCCTCCACCCGATTGTTGCTGCTAGATTTGCTGACCATTGCAAAGTATCTCATAGCGTAGCGGGCAGACACCGTCTTCCCTGCTCCAGACTCCCCACTGACTATGATGGACTGGTTCTTGTTGTTCCTGTGTAAATACGGCATATGCATCAACACAAATGGACACCGTATAATCGAACCTATATTCACTGTAACTACTATTGCCTATATATTAAAAAAAAACAAAAAAACTTACGAATAAACTGCATATCAAAAACTGTAGTAGCACTCACTGAGTTATGTGAATACTAACATTTTATGAATAAATATATTTATGTGTAATTAAGTATTGAAGTCTTTTAAAGTCTCAAGTTTTGCCTCAGACTCGGTGCAAAACTAAAGAAATGAAATCGGGACTTCAAATACGTCTCCGCTGATCAAGTGTATTTGAGATACACGATTGGCAATGTTAACTGTCATGGTGCACATCAATGTCAGTTAACCGGAACGCTGGAATACACCTACCTTGCCATCAGTTTATAAGCTTCTTCTGCCACAGCAAATATATGAGGGTCCAGATCTCCCATGTTCTGGCCAGAGTAAGCACGGATGACTGCGTCTCCATAAATGGGGAGCTGTTTATATGGGTTTACCGCCACTAGGATAATGCCTAAGATGCATAGTATGAAGCAAGAAAGACCCTGAGATATAAAAATATTCATATGTGAAAGGAGGAATCACAAAATAGTAACTCAAAGCTAATATGATGCCCTGCTACAATCATGAGAAATAATAAAGACATGAGATATTAGGCCAATTACAGAGTGTTTTGGAACACCTAATGCCAAACTGAAACTGGAAAATCACTAGTTGATAGGGCGATTGTGTATTGAGCCAGTCAAAGGTTTTATTTAACTGATGGACTATACTTCCTAAGTAAGAGCAGTTTTGTAAAAGTTGCACAAAAATCATTAAAACTCTGTTTTTCATAAGTGTGTTCACACATTTCTCTCTACTACTACTACTACAAAAACCTGCTTTGTCACTTTTACGGTAAATAAATACGCTTTACGGGACAATGAATGCAGCATTTGTTTTAGTCGTGCATTGTATGTGCTGTAACTTAATAGCGAACCTCAGAAAAACTCAACACGGCCATGCATTTCTGTCATACCCTGCCTAATATCCCTTGGTATGGCAATGCTATAATGAGTGCGCATGACTATTCATGCTGAAACCTCTGTACCACAGCAAACTGTTGAGTCGAAGAGCATTTTATTTACAGTGGATATAAAACATCTATACACCCCCTGTTAAAACCAGGTTCTTGTGATGTAAAAAAAAAAAACCCAAAAATTCAAATCATGTCAGAACTTTTTCCACCCTCAGTGTATACAATGTATAAAATTACAAATAAAAATAACAATCAGAAAAATTTACATTTTAAAGATATAAAATCATTAAAGAAATGAAAATAAAAAACTTACAATGACCTAGTTGCATAAGTGTGCACACCCTTAGACTAATACTTTTTTGAAGCACCTTTTGATTTTATTACACCACTCAAGTCTATTTTGGGTAAGAGTCTATCAGCACGTCTTGACTTGGCAATGTTTTAAGACATCTCCTGTGCACAGATTTGTAGATGGATTCAGGTCTCGACTCAGGCTTGGGCATTCAAAAACATTGAACTTCTGTTGGTCAAGCCATAGCTTTGTTGATTTCGATGTATACTTTGTGTTGTGTTGAAAGGTGAAATTTTCATCTTCAGCTTACTAGCAGACACCTTTAGGGTACTTGTGTAACCCCAGTTCTCTGACAGCAAGAGTGAGGTATCTCACTATGGTAAACGCCTCGTGCATGACCGTTCATAGAAGCACCTATAACACCACGTCTGTCTTCTGACAGACCAATCACGACAGTGATGTGGGAGTCCAGCCTCCCTAATATACAAAATCACTGACGCTGGTCCCTACCTCATTCTCAACATATCTCTTCTCCATCCAACTGCAAGGAGGGATGTGTGCTGAAGTACCTCGCTCATGTTATCAGAGAACCGGGGTTACGCAAGTAACGTAAAGCTCTCTTGCAAACATTCGTTCGGTATCTCTACTGATATAGACAACTCATTTGTGGGGAAAAAACAAAAATCCCCTCGTTTGCGAGAGCTATGTTTTGTTTAGTTTTTTTTTTACATGCTCAGGATGGAATGAGCCAGTGGCTCTGTAACATCCAACCTATAGAATCAGACAAAAGTGTGAGGTGAACTCCAACTCACCTCTGCACATATGTCCTGAACTGAAACGCCTTTAAATAGTGCCCATGATGTAGCCATACCTCTGGCAGAATGAGTCCTCAGCCCTTCTGGAAGACTAAGACACATGCTATTATAACTTAATATAATAGCTTCGATTACGCGATGGGACAGACGCTGACGTGAAATAGGTTTACCCTTATGAGAATCAGCCCAAGAGACAAATAACTGATTATTTTTCCTCAGTGCTTTTGTTCTGTTCACATAGTGATGCAACACACAAACAAAGGATGAAATGCTTTTAAACCTACTGATTTATCTTGTGCACGAACACTGAATTAGTTTTAAGAGTCACTCTGGAGCAATCCATAGCAAACGGTATAAAAGAGTTATGAACCGAAAAAGCATGAAGTTCACGAACCTGCTTCGTGGTCGAAAGAGCTCATGATAAAGCCAACTTTAGGGAAAGGAGCTTTAAATCAATGCTCTCTATAGGCTCAATGAGAACTGAGATGAGGGTGCGTTCAAGAACACAGGCAGACCTGTTCAGACCTTTCATAAACCTGCCTAAGAGCGGTTGTTGACTAATAGTATTTTTGTCAATCCCTACATGGCAAGCCGAAATCGCAACAAGATGTACCTTGACGGTAGGGAAGGCTTTTATCTCATCTAAAAGTACCTACAGAAAACATAACAAACCTGCGACAGAGCAGAGAATGGGAACAGTGTGTGTGTGTGTGTGTGTGTGTGTGTGTGTGTGCGCACCAGCTCAAACACATTCCATTTCTGATCATACGCAGAGTGCAGTGAAGCCACTCTCGTATTCTGAATCGTCTCAATCACCCTCGGAGGTAAACCCATAATTCTCAAGTTGAAACCTCTCACGGGCCACGCCCAGCGAGCCACTTTATCTGGGGCTGGGTGAAAGATCTCCCCACACGCTTGTGAGAGGAGGTCGCTGTGCAACAGGAGGGGCCAAGTCTGACCACGCACCGGACCATATTCTCTTAGCAATATGGAGGATAATAAAAAAAATAGCATAGAATTACTATAAAAAAAAAAGCAATAGCATTGCGTTTGTCCACGGGTGCACCAACGCATCCACACCCATAGGCCATATTTTTTCTGATAAACCTCTGTTTTGTTCGCAGTTGTTTGACATCCATGAGAGCAGAGTATTTCTGTGAATTTTTTGAACAAATGACTAAACAATAAAGGCAATTTTTCAGTCTTCTTTGCTCATATTTACCAAGGGTGCCAATATTAGTGGAAGGCACTGTAACATGTTGGAATTGGTCTCATCAGACCATAACACAATTTCCCACATGGTTTGGGGTGATTTATTTGAGCTTGGATGTTTTGTGAGAGATGGCAGACAGAGAGTAATATGTACTTGTCAGATGTTCCTGAAGCTCCTTTAATGCTGATTTAGGTCTCCTTGCACCCTGATAAGTTTTTGTCTTGTCCTTCTGTCAATTTTGGAAAGACATCCTGTTCTTGGTGAGGTCACTATGCTGCTCCTTTTGTTGATGATGGCCTTCATGGTATATCTAATGCTTTGGAAATTCTTTTATAACTCCTCTACTGATCAACAGGCACGATTCTGTAAATGCTTTGTGAGCTCTTTGCGGACCACGGCTTCAGAAGTAGATATGAAGAAAATCCTACAGAAACAGCTGGTCTTTATTTGGGGTTAATCTGTATAAATTCATTGATGACAGATTATTGTGATTGGTTCATTGTGAACACAGCCATATCCACAATTCTAAAAGGGTGTGCAAACTTATGCAACAAGGTTATTGTGACTTTTTTTTCTATTTTTCCCTAAAATGTTTCACTTAATTTTGTATATGTTGTAATTTCACATCGAGGGTGGGGAAAAGTGCGGACATGATTTATGTCATTTTGACAGGGGTGTGTAGACTTTTTATACCCAATTTTGTTCCTTGCCAGGTCCCATAATAGATTCTATCTTATCTGCTGTGTGAGCTCATAAAATGATTAAACTCCTGGGAACAAGCCGCTTCCTGCCGACTTTCTACTGTACAGTGTTGTGAAAAAGTATTTGCACCATCCTGATTTCTTCTGTTTTTGTGTAGCTCTCATACTAAATCGTTTGAGATGTTCAAACGAAATACAACATAAACCAAAGGCAACCTGAGTAAACACACAATACAGTATTTATTTATTTAGTTATTTTTGAAGCAATAAAACAAAACAAATCACCCATGTGAAAAACTAATTGCCCTCTTAATCTTAAAATCTGGTTGTGTTAACTTTAGCAGCAATAAAACATTTTCGATAACAGTCTTTCACTTACTTCTAGGACTAGGACTTACTCCTATGCTTTGGATCATTGCTGCATAATCCAGTTGCACTTGAGATTCAACTTATGGACTGAACACCGGACATTCTCCTTTAGGATTTTTGGTAGAGAGCAGAATTCATGTTTCCCTCAATTATTGCAAGTTGGCCAGGCCCTGAAGCAGCAAAGCATCCCCACATCACACTTCCACCACCATGCTTGACCATAGGTATGATGTTCTTTTTTCTGGAATTCTGTGTTCGGTTTGTGTTTGGTTTCTATTAGATGTAACTGTCTTCCAAACAGTTCCACAGAACATTCTCCCAAAAGGTTTGAGGATCATCAAGGTGTGTTTTGGCAAAGTTCAGACAAGCCTTCTGAATGCAGTTTCATAGATTTGGGGAGTTGGTAACTATGGGGGGCAAATACATTTTCACACAGGTCCAGTTGGTATTGCATAACTTTTTTGTGTCAATAAATAACTATCATTTAAAAATGGTATTTTGTGTTTACTCAAGTTGCCTCTGTTTTATCTTAGATTTTGTTTTAATATCTGAAACAGTTTAGTATGACATGTACACAAAAACAGAAGGAATCAGGAAACTACTTTTCCACAGGACTGCATCAGGAAAATACTTTTTCACAGCACGGAATATCACCTACCACAGTATGTATAGATTATCTTAGAGTCCACAAATCTGATGCGCAGGTTGTGCAGCACAGCAGGTTCATGGAGGTAGCTCAGAGCGGTTAGGTCATTCTCCCCCACCAGGATGTCTGGGTTACGCAGGGGGGGTAACAGACCGTCCACTTCCACTGGGTATTGGATCTCCTAAGGCACAGAATCAGCCAGAAGATCAGCATGATCTAATAAAATTCGTGTATGTTTTGTTTGTAGAGAAACTGCAAGCAACATAGCGGTCAGTACGCTAGCAGTGATTCTGGACTCTGGTTTCTCGACTGGTTTTCCCAATAGCCTTTGCCAGAAACTGAATTTTCCTTGAATTAATCCCTGGCTATTTTTTAGATCGTTTATGTGGAGAAACATCAAACAGACAAGATGAACCTACTCATGAATTGACACTACAGCAGCCTTAATGTTTTGCCACACCAAAAACAAAGTTAACCAGTAATAGTGTCCGTTCAATAGCTGTGTATGAGCAAGTTTAAAAGGTGCTGCATTATATTATATTAGTCCAGATAGATTTACATTTTAAACTGTAACAGAACATTACATTCAAATTAAATAATATACTACACTAAAACAAAATTGAGAAATATTGCCTCCATAGGCTACTGAAAGGAGCTCCATAGGCACTGTCAATTAACAACTTCTTCTGTGCATTGAAAACACACTGCAAACAGTTCTAATCAAATGTAAAAAATTGGGGGAATTAATTATTATTTTTAAATGTACAGAGAATTTCTTCAGAGAATTTCATCATGTTATACGTAGACTGTAATACTGCATACTCATTTATGTTACAGAAACGAAGATATAATTAGGAAATGTTAAATGCTCTTAAATTGATCAGCCAGTGTTTTACTATTCTCACATTCGGACAGATAAGGCAGACATGCGTAGTTCATGTAGACTATTAACGATACGTTAATCATCTCGCCCATTTCAAGGATGCTAGTCAATGTGCAGTATGTATCCGTGCTAATCTGTCCCTACACCTAAAATGACAGAATAAATTCACAACTAAAACAATGTGCATAATAAATAAAGTTAAACTAACAAATCAGATTAAAATCAAACGTGAAATACATCCATCCATCCATCCATCTTCAACCGCTTACTCCTTTTCAGGGTCACGGGGAACCTGGAGCTTATCCCAGGGAGCATCGGGCACAAGGCGGGGTACACCCTGGACAGGGGCGCAGGGGCACACTCACACACACATTCATACACTACGGACACTTTAGACACGCCAATCAGCCTAACATGCATGTCTTTGGACTGGGGGAGGAAACCGGAGTACCCGGAGGAAACCCCCGACACACAGGGAGAACATGCAAACTCCGCCCACACATGGCCCTGGCGGGACTTGAGCCCCAGACCCTGGAGGTGTGAGGCGGACGTGCTAACCACTAAGCCACCGTGCGCCCCTACGTGAAATACAAATAAAAATTAAATAAAAACTCCATAATATAAATTATATGGCAAAAAGTATCTGGACACCTGATCATCGACCCATATGTGGTTCTTCCCCAAATTGTTGTCACAAACTTGGAAGCACACAGTTGTATAGAATACTTCTGTATGTTGTAGCATTATAAATTCCCTTCACTGGAACTAAGAGACTCAAACCTGTTCCAGCATGACTGCTCCATGAAGACATTCGTTGTGTCCCAAATGACGTACAATGCACTATACACTTACACTATGCTCTCTACTGTCTAGTGTATGAACTTTAGAAGAGTAGAACCATCTCAAATGGAACACTAAGAGATTTTTACTAACTGGAAGTGCGAGCCGGTTCCCGGGCTATGACGAATGATCTCATACGCATATAATGCAAGATGAGAGGATGAGATGAAATAACCACACTCAAGCCAACCAGGAACCTTGGGGTGACTTTTGAATCCTTTCCAGACCACACTTCAACAACTGCATGGTCCTGTAGGTTCGTTCTGTACATCATCAAGAACATCAGACCCTATCTCACCAAACAGGCTACACAACTACTAGTCCAGGCTCTTATCAAATCAGAACTGGACTACAGCAACTCACTACTCTCGGGCCTCCCAGCCAGCTCCATCAAACCCATCCAGATGATTCAGAAAGCAGCAGCACAGCTCGTCTTCAACAAGCCCAAAAGGACCCATGTCATACCCTTCTTCGTCTCCCTCGACTGTCTTCCTGTAGCCGCCCGTATACAAGATCTTGACACTCACATACAAGACCTTGTCTGGATCAGCACCCTCCTAGCTCAACACTCTCCTGAAGGCTTATATTCGCTTAGTGGTGGTAGACTGACACTTAGTGATGCCTACTCAGTGTGGCTCAAGGTCCAGGTTCCAGTGTAGCTCCTATCTGGAATGAAGTGCCCAGCAACGCGCAACACCAAGCCGGACACTTCACCCAGGAAACATAGAGGTCACTGTCGAAGAGCTGCGGTCCGGCACCATCGAACATATAGTGAATGACACCCTGATGGTGACGCTGAGATATGAGATATACTGGGATTTTGCTAAATTGCAACAAAAAGTGAGAGTTATTCATTATTATTATGCTTTAAATACACTAAAGCCATAAGCTAAGTTAAGTTAAGCTAATTGGCGCTTGTGCTTTTGCTGCAGGTAGATAGCAAAGCACACACTGCTTCTCCTTCATCTCGTAGGATATATACACTGGTGAATTTTATATAAGATTGCTCTCCATCCAAAATGTTTCATTTTGGCAGCAAGAAAACTGTTTTGTTGCCAAAAACAGTGAAGGGTTAGTTGCACCACCCATGGTACTACGGTAAGGTAAAACAGATGTATGTATACACCGCTTTGAGGAAAGGCGAAAGCTTTCTGACGTCATTGTGAAAAGGGTCTATAGTGTACGATTTGGGATGTACATATTGTTTGGAAGAACTCAAGTCTAAGACAGAGAATCCTGATCTCAACCCCACTGAACACCTTTGGGAACACTGACTGTACCCCAGGCCACCTCACCTGACCTCAATGCCTGATCCCACGAATGCTCTTGTGGCTGAATCCCAACAAATCCCAACAGGCACGCTCCAAAATCTAGCGGAAAGCCTTCAACAAGCACATATACGTAAATGCAAGGGCGTAACCATGTTATGGACATTGGGGGGGGTCCAAGTGTATATGTAGAACATAGTTTTAGGATTACAGTTACTGTTTGAAATCACGTGGTTTCTGAGTGATAGAAGCTCCCACAGCACGGGGAAACTGATCAAACTGATCAAAAAAAAACTGGTCACGACCCCCCCAAAGAGTGCGTGGTTACGCCCATGCGTAAATGGTCTTCACGTATATAGCGTTTTTTTTTTTTTTTTAACCTTAGGTTCTACAAAAGCGCTTTACACTGGTTCTCATTCACCCGTTCAGTCACACACTCATAGCAGCAGAGCTGCCATGCAAGGCGCTTGCCATCAGGACCAATTTGGGATTCAGCGTCTTGCCCAAGGACATGTGGAGTCCTGTGGGCCGGGAATCAAACCGCCAACCCTACGATTACCGGACACCCGCTCGATCACCCGAGTCACAGCCGCCCACGTGACACGATGTGACGTATGGTGTAGTGGTCAGGTGTCAAGAAACGTTTGGCCCTACGTTGTATGTATGCGTATATTACGAATGCTTACAGCTCCATCCTCTAGCTGCAGGTGTAGAGCTGGATCTCCAGGTGTGTAGTCTCTCAGGAGTTCCGCTGACTTCCACACCTGCTCTGCATCTGGCACCCATACTCTGTTATACTGCAATAGAGACAGGATTTTTTTTTTTTTCCCCCCCCCCCCCACACACACACATACACAATGATAAATGCTTTAAGAAGTCACTCAAACTAAAAAAAATAAAATAAAAACATTTTTAAAAACACCCAATTTTCTACCATATGGTACATGAAACATTATAAAAAGATATTTTCAGAGGTTTTCCAAAGCTGTATATATGAGTAGCTTGTTAAACAGCGCTGAGGGGTGAAATAAATAATAATAATAATAATAATATATAAATAAATAAATAGGCTAAACTTTTATACACAACTTCACGCGCTGTAGCACTTCCGTTTCAGCCCTACCTTAGTGTACAGCTCCGAGAGTGCCATGGTAACAGTCACGCGCACTTATTTCACTCATGTGTTTATGCTGGCAAAATGATTCTATAATTAGCGCTACACTAAATTAAAACAAAAACAACAACAACAACAACAAAGTGTAAAGAGTAAAAGTCTCAATCTCGGCGTGTTCAGTCATTCCACGTTACTCGCGTGCACCTGTCGTGCTGCTTCTCCAGCGTCTTCAGGTCTCGTGACACGCCTGCTTGCAGTAGGGGCGTGTTCATTTACTCAAGGACGTGGGGGAAGAAAAGAAACAGGATCCGAGCTCGTGCGGGACTGAAACTTTTATACTGACGTCATAGTCTTCACTCTGACAGAGAGTTCAACATGGCGTCTTGGCTGTGTGTTCGTGGTGTACAAATATTATATATATATATATATATATATATATATATATATATATATATATATATATATATATATTCTAGATTCATTACACATAAAGTGAACCTTTTCAAGCATTTTTTGTTTGTTTGTTTTAATCTTGACCTACAGGTTACAGATCATGGAAATGAAAAATCCAGTATCTCAAAATATACGAATAAAGAATTTATAATACAGAAATGTCCATCCATCCATCTTTTACTCCTTTTCAGGGTCACGGGGGAACCTGGAGCCTATCCCAGGGAGCATCGGGCACAAGGCGGGGTACACCCTTGTGTACACCCATGGCAGGGCACAATCACATACACACACACACACATTCACACTAAATGTTGACCTTCTGGAAAGTATGTTCATTTATGCACTCACTGCATCAACCTGTGACACTCACTGCTGGTGTTTGTTCTGGAAGAACAGGTTGCTTTGATAGTGACCTTCAGCTCGTCTGTATTGTTGGGTCTGGTGTCTCTCAGAGATTGTCTATGGGGTTCAGGTCAGGCGAGTTAGCTCTTGTGCCCGATGCTTCCTGGGATAGGCTCCAGGTTCCCCGCGACCCTGAAAAGGAGTAAGCGGTTGAAGATGGATGGATGGATACTTGGTCAGGGTATTAAACCTTTTGCATGAATTACTGCATCAACCTGTGACACTTCTGGTGTTTGTTCTGGAAGAACAGGTTGCTTTGATAGTGACCTTCAGCTCGTCTGTATTGTTGGGTCTGGTGTCTCTCAGAGATTCTCTATGGGGTTCAGGTCTGGCGAGTTAGCTGGACAATCAAGCACAGTAATACCACGGTCAGCAAACCAGTTACTAATAGTTTTGACACTGTGGGTAGGTGCCAAGTCCTGCTGGAAAAGGAAATCAGCATCTCCATAAAGCTCGTCAGCAGATGGAAGCATGAAGTTCTCTGAAATCTCCTGGTAGACGCTGCATCGACTCTCGACTTGAGAAAACACTTTGGACCAACACCAGCAGATGACATGGCACCTCAAATCATCACTGACTGTGGAAACTTCACACTGTACTTCAAGAAACTTGGATCCTGTTCCTCTCCACTCTTCCTCCAGACTCTGGGACCTTGATTTCCAAATGAAATGCAACATTTACTTTTATCTTCCTCGTGATTGTGGTTGTGTGCACTGAACCAGACTGACAGATTAAAGCCCCAGGAAACCTTTGCAGGTGTATTGGGTTAATTCGCTCATTAGAGTCTTCTCAGGTCAACATTTCTGTATTATAAATTCTTTATTCTAATATTCATACATACGTCATACAATGTAACATTGAATAAACAATCATTAATAACTCGTTCAGAAACCGTTTTATCCTGGTCAGGGTCACGGTGGATCCGGAGTCTATCCCGGTAACACTGGGTGAAAGGTGAGAGAATTTACCACGACTGGGAGGCCAGTCTATCACAGTGCACCATTCTCACACACACTCATCATACCAATCTAGTGTAGCCAATCCACTTACTGGCATGTTTTTGGACTATGGGAATACACCAGAGAACCTGAAGGAAACCCATAGAGAACACATAAAACTCCACATACACGCTAACAAGAATTCAGGATTGATTCCAGGACCCAGCAATGCACCATCGAAAGGCCTGGAATAAATATCCATATGTAAAACATTTCATTTACTTCATTCTCACTACACAGCTTCAAGTACAGACACTTCTTCTTTCACATCTTGAAAGATAACGTAGAAAATA
>JAFFST010053258.1:76374-86822 GCA_022414735.1 Noturus placidus
CATTTTGTGTTTACTTGTGTTGTCCTTGACTATTGTTTAAATTGGTTTGATGTTCCGAAACACTTAAGTGTGACAAACATGCAAAGGAACAGGAAATGAGGAAGGGGGCAAACACTTTTTCACACCACTGTACACACACACACACACACACACACACACACACGCACATCTTACCTGTACAGATTTCATGAACGATGCAGACACTCTTTCCTCAAACTCATTGACTGGTGTGTACAGGTTGAGGATCTTCTCAATCTGTTGCAGGGAGAAAAAAATAATCAAATGTGCATTTCTGCACAATGGAAGACTGGACATTTTTCAAAACTAAAAGAGTCTGTGAGTGGATGGAGACCTGTATGGCAGTGAGTGCTGTGCACATTGTGGCAATGGCCTCTGCATCTTCATGATTCTTTTTCTTGATCTGCAGCAGCTGTGCAGCCTGGATCAGAGGCTCCAGAGTTTCCCTTACCCCGCCGCCCTGCACTCCCTTATCCATCAGCCACTCCTCCAGCTGACTCACATTATACCTGCACAAAGAAACAATGATGTTCTTATCTCTGGAACACAAATACTGCCATCACATTTACACAAAGCACTGCCCCGTGGACAACAGATGAACTCTCACATTAAGCCAAGAATTCTTCTACAAATGCAGATGCTCTGTAGCGAACCCTGGCGGCTAGTACCTGATCTGCAGCCCTTTGCTCCACGAGCACATGTCCTTGCGTAGGAGCAGGTTGTTGAGTGTAGTGGCACAGATGGCGTAAAATTGTTGTTTGAGCACTTGTCTGATGAGTTCAGTGTCGTTGCCATGCTGGAGAAGAGTGGAGTGGAATGAATCGAGCTGCTTCAACATGGACTCCAGTGTGAAGGAGCTAGAGGTACGCTTCCTCAACCCTGTGAGGAACCCCTGTGTGTTCCCCAACACACCAGGGATGGTGTCCTGCTCCAACATGGCCGCCACTGGAGATCAGAGAAACAGGAATGAGCAAGAAAATCAAGGAAAAGAATCAATTCAATAAAGAAAGACAGAAAAGTGAAGGATAAACAGAAAAAAATATTTTTAAAGAGAAACACCAATGACACCAAATTTTGTTCCTGTTGTCACAATCTGCTTTGCCACTGTGATGTAACCATTGGTGGGTCAACCATAAAAATTACATGTTCTCAAATTCTTGATTCTGATTGGTCAGGTGGTGATTAATCTTCTATAACAGCAGCTCTGACTATATACTCCAGGTTGCAGGGCAAGTCACAGGCTTATATTAATGCAAACGTTATAAGAACAGCTTCTATGAGTTGCCATCATAACTCATTCATGGAGACCTGTTCTGTAAACATTTTAAGACGAATAACAAATAAACGTAATGGTAATCGTTGATATGACGAGGTTTATTTCTGGAAGTGTCTCCAGAGTCAGCCCATTTTGTAATTAGAGAGGCTGTTGATAGAATCATTGTTTATAGCTGCTATAATATAAGTGTGAGTCTTTAAGTTTGACCCAGCCATGAATACATCACAGTGGCAAAATTGTAAGGATTAACACAAACATAAAACATGCTGTTATAGGAAAGTAACCAGTAACGTTCTCTTCACCACCTAGAAGTGGATTATTTTGCAGCACATCCCAGTGCCTTTTATTCCTCTTACGCCACAGCATGATTACAACATGTGTTACTAGGAACGTCATACATTTTAACTGTCATTTTCTTTGTCTTAACAACTGAGAGAGAGAGAGAGAGAGAGAGAGGATAAAAAAGACAGGCTGGTGATGTTTATAACAGGAAAAACCCTCTTGTTTAACACAACATTAAATGTAACTAAAATCAAATGTAAATGTTCAATAGTTAAAAAAAAAAAAAAGTAATTACTGGCAAATTTCCAGTATTAAGAAGAATAAAACACTTCCTGTTATTGGAAAATAATCAACTTCAGGTTGGTAATGACACTGCATCACACCACTGAAGAGATACATGGCCCTAACCAATCATAGGCTGAAGGAGATCCTCCATGCATTTGATGAGCTGCTGGTAAATCTGGATGATCAAGTCACTCAGAGTCTGCCTGTAGTCAGTCAGGTCAAAGTTCAGCAGGCACTGTTTGTTCTGCTGGGGAGTGTTGTGTTTAGTGTAGACCTGAGAAAGGCGACACCCAAAGTCAAAGGTGAGAGATCTGTAAAATGTAGGGCTGCAACTAACGATTATTTTCATAATCGATTAATTGGCCGATTATTCTCCCATATTACAAATATAAACACTTATATAAAACTTGTAAAACTTTACATTAACAAAACTATTTATATACAGTATATTTCTAAGTTTATGCATGTTATGTTATGTATATTATGTATATCATGCATGTTATGTATATTATTTTAATGGATGCACAAAAAGCACCGTTACTTATACAGTCCTAAACTAATAACTTAAAATAAATAAATAAATAAATAAAAAACCTCACTTTCACTGCACCTCAGGGTTTCTGTTCCTCACTGCCTTTAGACATATTATTTTACTTGTGTTTACTTTGATCGTACCGGTTTAATTAGACATTAGAGATCTAACTCGCGCTCCCACTGTTTATCACCGCGTCTACACTGCGACTGAGGTGCAACGCCGCCTCAATACAGATAGATCACCTCCGTTATAATAAACCATAGAATTTACACTACAAGCGCTCAAATACAGCATATAATGATAATAAACTGGAATTATACTAAATCTTTTAAGCATCTCGCACCAGTTTCCCCAAGCCCTTGCACACAGTGGATAATTTTGGATATAAACGTGTTTGTGCTCATGCATCACTGTCGTGCTTCCGTGCTACACAAGCTCTGAAGATTACAGTCTTCTACGCGGTATTTCATATAAAACGCTCCCTTGCCTTATGCCTCCGTCTGATGGTGACTGAGGTCATGTTGGGTATAAAAGGTAACAAGGACATAAACAGTAAAAAAAAAAATGTATTTTCGTTGACTCTGGGTATTCTGCTCAAGCTATCGACGTCACATTATGTGCATTTAACGTCACGTGGCATCGACTGGGAAGTGGCATCGACTGGGAAGCGGCGTATACTTCCAGTTAGTAAAATAAAGGCTAGTGTTCCATTTGAGAAGATACTGCCTTTCTAAAATTCATACACTAGACGTGTACTAGAGTACACCGTGCATAGTATGTCATTTGGGATACAACTTTAATATTTTCTCTCGGATGCACGTTTTCGAAACAGAAGTAGGGTGTAAACGCACCCCATGCCCTGCGTAGACCGACTAATCGATAATGAGATTCGTTGACAATGATTTTCATAATTATCATCAATTATTTGTTGCAGCTGTAGTAAAATGCAACAAGTACGTCACACAGACACATACATACATATATACATACACACACACACCTCTTCTCCACTATACTGCTTCAGGCAGTGCAGGAAGCGGCAGGTGTTGGCCAACCAAAATGACACGGTATCAAAATCTCTGCTTCTTCTCTGAAAAGAAATATGAGTTACAAATACCTGTTCTATTTTAATCCTTATTACACTAAAAACACGATCATAATCAGTAACCAGCACCACGCCACCTAATCATAGATTACTATTCTGCAACTATTCTACAACGGTCATGTTTTATCCCTTACTGCAAATAACAGACTATTTTGCACTGTGGCAATCTCACCTTTAGCACATTCTTGATGCTGGTGATTGAGGAGTTGAGCAGCGTACGGACTCTCTGGTCGTTGTTCGTGTAGTCAGCATGGCGGAGGCACATGAAGAGAATATAAGCTGGAAGGCCTGGGGTCAGACTCACTGCAACCCCTCTGGGCTTTAGATCTAAGTCATAAATAAAATCTGTTATGTTATTCAGCTTGTTCACCAACATGGAACATTCAATTACTCCAGAGAATATACATTACATCACCTGTGATCAGGGTCCTAAAGAGATTGGCCTCGTCCTCCTTTCTGTACTCCAGCATTCCCTGACAATGCCGTTCTTTGCGCTGGATGCTCACCTCTGGCAGAACTTCACCCACTCCGTTTTCTGTACAAGGCTGATCCAAAGAGGTATCTATAGACACCAAAAACACACCTCAGTGAGACTTTAAGCACATTTTAAAAAAAAGAACAGTAAAAGATCACCAAAACATACATCCATTTTCCGTACTTCTTATCCTACACAGGGTCACGGGGAGGCTGGAGCCTATCCCAGGGAACTCAGGGCGCATCGTGGATGGGGTGCCAACCCATCACAGGGTACAATCGCACACACGTTCACACACTATGGTCAATTTGGAAACGCCAATCAACCAACAATGCATGTCTTTGGACTGTGGAGCAGGAAACCTGGAGGAAACCTCCGACGCATGCAAACTTCACACACACAGGGCGGAGGAAGGATTCAAACCCCAACCCCTGGAGGTGTTAAGCAAATGTGCTAAGCGCTAAGCCACCGTGCTCCCGATCACCAAATGTTGAGACTGATTCCACTCACTGTCTGACTCCTCAAGCTTCCTCATGTAAATCTTCAGCTGTTTCTTCAGCTTGCGTGTGGTCTTTTCCTGCTTGTCCATTTGTTCCATGAGGTCCTGTATTCATTCAAAATATTCTTCATCAAGTTCTACTACAAAAATCCGAACATACAAAAGATAAAAACAGTTCATCTGCTTCCGCACTCACCAGATTATGGCGGGTGAGGCGGCTGATCTCGTTCTGGAGGGCTGCATTTACACGGCCGTCATGAGGCAGTCGTAACGTATCGGAGATAAGATGCTGCTGCTGGTCTCGCTCCTCTGTCAGGACCTGCAACTCTGCTCTCAGGGCCTCCAGCTCCTCGGAATGACTCTGTCTTTCAGCTTGCAGCTGAGACTCTAGCACCCTACATGGAAAAAAAAACAAACCAACCGGTGAGTGATACAAGTGGACATAAATTAAAGTAGGGATGCTTTTCGAAATATTACTGTACAAGTTTGCGTGATTCTGGCTCACCTGTTGGTTTCTTTCAATCCCTCGTATGCCATCCATAGCTCTCCATCCTCGTTCAGCCCGCGGAAATCTAGAGTAGGGGATCTGAGGAGTGAGACAGAGAGACAGAGAGAGAGAGAGAGAGAGAGAGAGAGAGAGAGAGAGAGAGAAGGACTTGAACAGGATAGCATCCTCCATCAAAACTCCTGCTAAACTAAAAGCTATTAAACATTAAAAGTATTGCAGACACTATTGCAGGAGTATATGGGTGAAGAGGAGTGTGTGTAGAAATACCTGCTGGTGTTATTCTCCACTGCTGCTTCCTACAAGTGGATGGAAGTATATAAATAAGCAACGTATGTTTGAGAAGAGAAAGTAATGGTAATAATATGCAAGTAATAGAGTATGAGAGTAATAGTATGGACAACAGAGCATGAGACAAAGATGAGAGAGTTTTCATTACACTTTTAATTAAGGCTTCGTACAAATACAGGGTGTTTATTTAGCAAAGTATATCTGTAGAAAGTTATTTTAAATGTGAATTGTTTCGTAAGGACGTCAATTCGATTTAAAATACTTTGCAGCCTTGCCTGGTAGAACCGCCAAGAGGGAAGTAACTGGCACTGTTTTGTTTGTTTTTACTGATGCTTGCAGATGGGCATGGAGTAACTTGCAAGATTATTTAAATTTTCATATTTTATCTTCAGCTTTGATTCAATAAATATATTGTATTTATAAATAGTGTATTTATTTATTATTATTATTAAAGTATATTGCTTTATTTTCATATTAAGTCAGTGCAAACCCTTTTGTCCCTGAGCTGTTTGTACAGAAGGAAATGCACTGTACTGCCTGTATGTTCACTCTCTGGACTACAAAAGTGAGCTCCTGTAGTTTAATGGTAAAATTTATGCCTTTCAATTGTACAACTGTGAGTAAGCAACAGGCCCAGATTCACTAAAGTCTACAGGTAAATGCAGCTCTATTTATGCACCATACCTTATTCTTGAATTCCGCTTGATTGACCAACTGAATGCGCAGCATGAGCACTTCCTCTTTGCGCATTTCCAGCTCCTCAGTAGTAGAGCTCAGCTGCTCCAGCAGCACTTTATAGGCTGGTGCCGATCTTGAGCCTTTCCCCGCAGTGAGAGACACACGCAGCTCATTCAGATCCTTCTTCAGACTTGTATTTGCTGACTCCAGATCCTGTCGCTGGTAGGTGAAAGATGTTGGTGACAGAGAAAAAAAAATGAGTGCACATATTCCATCCATCCATCCATCTTCTATACCGCTTTATCCTTTTCAGGGTCACGGGAAGACCTGGAACCTATCCCAGGAAGCATCAGGCACAAGGCGAGGTACACTCTGGCCAATCCATCGCAGGGCACAATCACACACCCATTCATACACTACGGACAATTTGGACACGCCAATCAGCCTACCATGCGTGTCTTTGGAGTGGGAGAGGAAACCCCCCACACGGGGAGAACCGAATGGTGGGAATCGAACCCCCAACCCTGGAAGTGTGAGATGAACGTGCTAACCACTAAGCCACTGTGTGCCAGTGCATATAAAGTATCTCACAAAAGTGAGTACACCCCTCACATTTTTGGACATTTTCACTTAGGGGTGTACTCACTTTTGTTGCCAGCGATTTAGACATTAATGTCTGTGTGTTGAGTTATTTTGAGGGGACAGTAAATTTACACTGTTACACAAGTTGTACACTCACTACTTTACATTGTAGCACAGTGTCATTTCTTCAGTGGTGTACCATGAAAAGATATCATCAAATATTTACACACATGTGAGGGGTGTACTCACTTTTGTGAGATACTATATTTAATCTCAAAAAATAAAATGAAGCATTCTGCTACTATGATTTCACTCCTGGTTTGAGTGAGGCACTTAAATGGAAACTGCTTCAGGGAAACTGTGTAAAAAAAAAAAAATCACTCTAATCATAATCATTAGATGTAATGATTAGCCATAATCATTACCGATATAAAATAAAATAACATCCCTAAGGGACTCAAGTTTATTCACAGGAAACTGTTTAATTCAAAAAATAAATTTAAAAAAGGAAGGAATTGTATTCTATATGGTTTTACCTTCTGGGCCTCATAGTCTCTCTGAGCTCCTAATGTTCTCCGACACTCATCCAGGTCCTGAATTAAAACACAAATGTACATCAACATTCCCTTTAAGCCTTTATGTAGGTCTGGCCCTACTAGTTAACGATAACAATTAGTTTCTTCGAGATGAAGCCCATGTCCGTGCAATTTCTCAACTCCTTAAAAAGAATCGTTTTCAAGCTAAGAGAGCAAAATTGAGTTGGCAGGCTGGTCTACCCTGTCTCCTGTCAATCACAGTGACATGAACCAATCATGGGATGTGGAAAAGATGCAGTTAGCACTTCTGTTGAGTGCGTTACTCTGCCATGTGGCTTAACACAAGCAGCAGGTATGCAGTTGGCTGGCTTGCCGTGTCTCAGAGGAATTACGATAGCTGGTAACTACTCACATTTTACTGATATTGCAGTATCAAAGTAGCCATCCCTATTAAAACTATTTCAGATTACAAACCATTTGAATTCAAACATCTAGAGCTTCAATTAGGTCTGGTCCCTCATCCAGTGTCTACGTACCTTTGCGTGTTCCTGCTGGAGCTGCTCCTCTCTGGAATCCCACTCTCTCTGCAGGTTGATCTTCTCCTGCTCCAGCTCAGCAACTCGCTTCTGCAGCTTCAGCAGGAGAACCACATCCACACTTCCCTTTACCTCCTCCTGCAGCAGATAGCAGAGACATGGGCTTGTGTAGCTGAGAAAGACAGCCTTTCTGAAACGTGCTTTTCCTCAGTCTTTCGGCAACGGTCTGGACTGATCTAGGGCGGCTGTGGCTCAGTCGGTAGAGCGGGTTGTCCACTAATCATAGGGTTGGTGGTTCGAATCCAGGCCCGGGTGAACCCATGCCGAAGTGTCCTTGGTCAAGACACTGAACCCTAAGTTGCCCCCGATGGCAAGCTAGCACCTTGCATGCAGCTCCGCTACCATTGGTGTGCGAGTGTGCTCTCATTAGTAAGTCGCTTTGGATAAAAGTGTCTGCTAAATGAATAAATGTAAAAGTAAAACGCGTGTTGGACGCGTGTTAATGTGCTACGCATTCTATTATATCTCATGACTGCAATGGCTTTCATTCAATGCACCTACAGCTACAATGATTGGTCCTTATCCTTCACAGGGTTGTGGGGAAGCCTGGAGCCTCTCACAGAGAACTCGAGGAACACCCTAGACGGGGTGGCAACCCATTGCAGGGCACAATCACACACACATTCACACACTACAGATAATGTGGAAATGGCAATCAGCCTACAACACGTCTGTGGACTAGGAGAGGAAACCGGAGTACCCGGATGAAAACCCCCGAAGCACGGGGAGAACATGCAAACTCTGCTCACACTGGACGGGGCAAGATTCGAACCGCCAACCCCGAAGATACGAGGCAAACGTGCTAACCACTATATCTCTAGAGAATATCTCTAAACCTTCTTCAACGCTCAGATATAGAATCAAATCGGTGTCCATAACACTAAGGGACTGGAACAAAAATCCCTTCAACACCAATTTTGATTTCAGGTTCACTTTAAAATCCAAGCAGCGAAAACGGTCACTTACCTCGTGAACCTGTATGCTGACCTCTGACCCTGTAAACTCCGAGCAATGAGTGTATTCCAATTCATTACTGCTGAAAGCAGAGTCTTTTCTCAAGTGACCCAGTTTGGTGGTATACTGTTGGAGAAAATACGATCAGGTTTTTTTTTTTTAACCTCCATTACATTTTCCTTCAACTGTATTTGCCGTGCTGAGATTACACGTATGAACTTCTTCAAATGTAAATATCTGTAAACACATCGCCCTTACTGGTGCAGCCTCTTGCTCTGATTTCAGATCAGCGTACTGGGCCTCCAGTTTGATGTGTTCAGTCAGAAGGTTCTGGTAGAGAGTACGCTCTTCATTAAGCTCCAGCAGCAGATGCTCGGTGTATTCCTTATGGGCCTCCTGCAGCTGATCTATGAATATGTGTGTGTTTAGTAGAGATATATATATAATTTTTTTTTTAAAGACAACGTGAAATCTAATCAATAAATCAACATTTCCACTGAACTGATGTTTTAATGAGTTTATTGAGGTTACTTTTTTTTTTTTTTTTTAACTCACAGTCAGATTACAAGTGTTTAACCCTCTGAGATCAAATACAGCTTGCTCTCTTTATCTGCAATCCGAGCCAGGATTTTGTGTCTCTTGGAGAACGAAAGTGGTGCTTTATTGTTAGAAGTGATTGGCTATAATCTATGCCAATTCCAGAAATGACGGCAAGAGAACAGTTGAGGAATTGTGTCTGTATTATAGATAACAAGCTGAGCTAGCTAGCTGACAATAAGAGTACGACCCGTGTTCCTGGTTAAAAATCATATAAATCATCGCGGTCATATTTTGCGTTAATATTCGTGCAATTTTTATCCCGTATTTCTGAACTCTGTTTAACGAGGCATTAAAGTTTTCTGGTTTTCCCATCTTATCATTTAGGAATAAACTACAAATATCAGGCAAAAGTGACATCGAATTCATATGCGAATTTCAAAAAGGGGGGGGGGGGAATGTAGTCATTCCACACCTTAAGGACAAATAAATCATGTGTTTGGAAACTGTTTCTGATGTCCTGAGCAGATTTTGTTTAAAATGTAAGTATCAGGTGTATTTAGGCTTGTTTTAATCCTTTTAGTCGCATGCCTTGGTTGACAATACATTTATTTAATGGATCCTAAGTACAATCATTTAAGAGATCAATTAAAAAGAACCGAGCCCAAAATGACCAAATATTAAGCTTTTCATGGTCTTAACAACAAATAATTGGTCGGAAAATGAGTAAGAATTAAACAAAATGCACTCGAGACCTACTTTTGCTACAGTGGACATTTGGGGACATTTAAAGAAATCAAATTGAAAAGCTTTTCCCCACAGTAAGTTACTTTATCTGTTTGATGAATTCTTGCTAACGATTTGTCGTCAAAACCATTAAAAGCGTAATATTTTGCCATTTTTGTCTTGGCCCATTTATTTTTATTTTATTTTGCCCGGGAGTGTATACCTACCAGTAATCTGTTGGCTCTGTTCTTGGATCAGTCTGTTTAGCTCATCTTTCTCACACTTCAGCAGACAGTTTGTCTCTTTCAGCTCAGCAAGCATCTGCATTACCAGCAGAAACAAGACTTTATTACTTTTTTTACTTACCACTGATTTTCTTTCAAGTGCTCTTTTTCAGGAATCGAATCAAGCAGAATAAAATAAAACAAAACCGAGGAAGTGCCAGAAATGACCTTTGTTAAACCAACCAGAAGAACTGAAATGTTTGAGATGAATTATTATATATATATATATATATATATATGGGCGGCTGTGGCTCAGTCGGTAGAGCGGGTTGTCCACTAATCCA
>JAFFST010053258.1:88705-106654 GCA_022414735.1 Noturus placidus
ATATATATATATATATATATTTTCCCCCGGATATAAAACCACGATTACTGCTCATCTTAACTGGGAGTATTGTAGAGTAATGTAAACATATCGATTCTTCCTAGAGTGCCTCCCACCTTTCTGTTCCTTTCCAGTTCATTCCGGGTCAATCTCAGCTCCTCTTCCAGGGCGGACACCTGGCCACTAAAACGTCGGGATTCTTCCTCCACCTTGTGCAGAGTTTCTATCGGAGTGCGTAGTTTATCCATCTCTGCCATGCTCCAACTCTCAAGTGTACACAAGCGCTCTGACAGCTCCTTGTTCTCTTTATGCTGGAGATTCATTTATCCACACACACATAGGTTTAAAAGTGAACCAGCATCAGTGGACCTTATAGCAATGGTACAGGCCTTGTTTTGGTGAATATTCCATGTTTAAAATAAATAAATAAATAAATAAATAATAATTTTTAAAAAAAGTGTGTGTGTATATATATTTAATTAATTAATTATTTTTTTTTTTAAATAAAATGTTCATACCTGCTCATCCAGTTTCCTCTGCAGCTGCATTATCTTATTCTCCATGCCTACGTTGAGCTTCTTATAGTGCTCGACTGAACGTGCCTGAACCTTGAGTCTCTTGAGCTCTCGTCGAGCCAGCGTTCGCCGCACACAGCACTGCAGATACACCACAGCCTGCACAGAGCGTTTGTACTGCAGCCGTGCTAGCCATCCACGAACCTGGCGCTGAACCACCACCACCTTCTGCTCATACAGGAGCTGAGCAGGAGACACAAACACAAGGTGTATAGATCAGACCCTAGTTTTTAAGGGTGCAGCGCTTTCGATCAAAAATAAATAAAAAAGATCAACAAAATATATTCAAGTACGTTCAATGCAGAGTTTAGACATTTATAACTGGATTCTCAATACTCTTTTTTTCCATCAGTGATCCAAACTAGCATGCGCTTATTCGGTAGGGAGAATTACTGGCATTACGGGGGAATTAATGGTATGCTAGGCCAGTCCATACTGTATTTCGCAGAGGTTTATTTGTGATCGTTGCGGCCAGAAATGCTTGACTTTGCTGCAGGTTTTTTTTCCAAATTTGCCGTGCAATTTTGTTCTTTTTTTTGTGCAGAAAACTACTTTGAATAAGACAGCTTTGGCTGAACGCGCATTTGTGATGACATCACATGTCGCGTGTTGGCCCAAATGTTTGGAAAAGCTGCAGTAATTTAGAAAAAAAAAAAAAATAAATAAATCTTCTGCGAATATTTCAGCGTTTTCACGCCCGCAAAATCCTTGACAGATTTCTGCTATGCCATGCGCACACCTAAAGTTAAATGTTACTTTCTTGTCTGTGAGGAACTCCCTGTTTGAGGAATCCATACACAGATAGCAAGGTTTTAGACGTTACCATTGTGTCCATGTTTTTTCCAGAAAGATTTCGTAGACAAGATTAAAAAGTAGATATAAAAATGTCCATGTTGTCTTAAGCGTCTTAAAGTAGGTTATAAGCAGAAACAGAAACAATTTCGCCACAGTGACGTATGATTTCCCAGATTTTCCCAGACCTCAACACAAACTCTAGTGTCTGCAGGTTTATGGACTTTTGATTAATTAATCAATTTGTATAGCTCAAAGCAGCTTTACAGAAATATCATTTTTACATTTACATTTACAAGCGACTTACAGATGAGACACACTCACACACCAATGGGAGCAGAGCTGCATGCAAGGTGCTAGCTTGCCATCAGGGGAAACTTAGGGTTCAGTGTCTTGCCCAAGGACACTTTGGCATGGGACACTGAACCCTAAGTTGCCCCCAATGGCAAGCTAGCACCTTGCATGGCAGCTCTGCTTCCATTGGTGTGTGAATGTGCTCTCATTAGTAAATTGTAAATGTAAAAATGATATTTCTGTAAAGCTGCTTTGAGACAATGTACCATTGTAAAAAAGCGCTATACAAATTGATAAATTAATTAAATTATTCAAAAAAAAAGTCAAAACGTTAGTACGAGAGCGCTAGGAAGTATGAGAGCTCATCGATTAAGTCTAAGCACACACAGAGCTGTTTTCACTTTGCTTATTCCCAGCATTAGTGTAAGTTAGTGCTTTGCCTCATACAACACATACTGTCTGTTACTCCATCGTCGTTTCACTGCCTCTGAAACTAATAAAGTAGCCTATAAACTAGCCTATAATCAAAACATTGGAAAATGTATAGAAACAGCGACTTAAGCAATCCATAGTTAATGACTTCCTTATATAATAATTTCTGCAGTTAACTTTTGTAACTTTTATTGCATGAAGCGAACTCTATACCTGTCTATATCGCAGTCTGGCTCCGTGTCCACGAAGCAGGCGTTGAAGAAGCACTGCGGCTGCTCGTTTCTGCTTATAAAGTCGAAGGGCTGCATACCTTCGCTGGTACTTCTGAATGATCACAGCTGCCTTGGTTCTCCTCAGGGACTTACACAAGCTGAGGAGAACGAACAGAATAATGTTAGCAGTCCAGAAATTGCACCCAACTTAACACTGGGTAGAGATTTGTAGCATCCTCAGCCTTTTATAATAGAACACAGACGCTGACGTTGTGCACTCACGCCCGGGCCTGGTGTCCGCGTGTGTATCTCTGCACGGTGACTGCAGCTCTGCGCAGACGCAGATATTTCTTGCGGGCGAGCCAGCATCGGATGGTCTTCTGGATCCGCACACAAGCCACGCGGAGTTTATCGGCCCGCAGTTTCTCCAGATATGCCACCTGCCCTGCCCGGAAGAAGATCTTAGTTTTCCCAAACTGGTACTTATCTGGGTCCTGAAAAGAAAGAAATTGTCAAGAACATGACTTGCTAGCATAACCTAATGAAAAACAACGCCTGTAATGTTTACAATTAACGTGCCACTCAGAGCATGAAGAATCGAGGTACCTGGATCAGCTGTGCTAGAACATTCTGGCAGGTTAACTTCATGTCTGACCGCACATCCTTCTGCTTCATCAGAACTCGGTACCGACTGAAAAACTCCTGATAAGTCCACCTGAAAAAGAGCAAATGAATTGTATGATGGAAGAACGTACAGCCCGTTTAAAGTCTCGGGAAAGCGAATGATGTACAAATTGAGACGCTTCTCACCAGTTTATTTATTCATTTGTCTTTTACAATTTTTTTTTTATCCTCGGTCATCTTGTACCACATACATGAAGAATTTTTTAAAACGTATTGATTTTAGATATTATTATTTTGTTAGTCATCCTTGAAAATGACCTTCAGAAATAATGAGAACATGGGTTAGAGGCATTCTGGTCCACCGAATTATAGAGTGATTACAGAAGACAAAGATTTGCTCAATTGCTTTGGCTGGTTGAGTTGCCAAGTCTCAAGATAACTGTACAAGCACGTACAAAAATTATGTTATTAGACAAAAACAAAACAAAATAAAAAAAATAATAATTAAAAAACAAAAATTCTAATTAAATAAATAAATAAATAATCAGGGTTTTTTGTTTGTTTGTTTTTTTAAAAACCAACATCGACATACTCTTAAAATAGACTTCAAACAGGAAAGAAAACTATTTCAGACCTTTGACCTTGCTGTGACCTTGACACTGTTCGGATCAATTCCAAAAACTAATCAGTTCATCTGGAGGTCACGATGATAAGATCATATAAATCCTACAAATATTCAGACACTTCTTCTCAAGATCCATCCATCCATCTTCAACCGCTTACTCCTTTTCAGGGTCACGGGGAACCTGGAGCCCATCCCAGGGAGCATGGGGCAAAAGGCGGGGTACACCCTGGACAGGGTGCCAGTCCATCACAGGGCACAATCACATACACGCTCACACTCACATTCATACACTACGGACACTTTAGACACGCCAATCAGCCTAACATGCATGTCTTTGGACTGGGGGAGGAAACCGGAGTACCCGGAGGAAACCCCCGACACACGGGGAGAACATGCAAACTCCACACACACATGGCCCTGGCGAGACTCGAACCCCCGGACCCTGGAGGTGTGAGGTGGACGCGCTAACCACTAAGCCACCGTGCGCCAAAGATATTACGCTAAAAAGAGAACCGAGGACAGATGCACGGAAAACCCCCGAAAAACATCAGGACTAGACGCCTTACAATGCAAGAGAAGAAATTTAGGTAAAATACACACACATACATTAAAAAGTCACCGATTATTAATCATTATGAATAGATGAACCTGGATGGAAAGCCTGCTGCTGAAATGCGGATGGTCTCCAGTACACCACATGCCCTCAACTGCTGCACTGCTCTAATGGGGTTCATTCTAGAGAGAGAGAGAGAGCGAAAGAGAGTGAGCGAGAGAGAGCGCGAGCGAGAGAGAGCGCGAGAGAGAGAGAGAGAGAGAGCGAGCGAGAGAGAGAGAGAGAGAAAGAGAGATTAGATATATAGGACACAAGAATATGTACCAAGAATAAGGCTTTTTAAAAATTATATATCTAAGGTGAAAGTCCAAGATACTAACACAAAAGGAGTCTTCTGGTCATTGGGCTTTATGCAGCGTACATAGTGAGGAGTTGTGACATTTAAAGTGTCCATGAGTAACTGCAAAGAGTTTCTGAACTAAAAGGAGGAGAAGATACAGAAAGAATAATGCTGTGGCATGAACTACAATGGTGGTCAGCCAGAGAAGAGTGTATTTAAGAAAGAAAGTTTCATAAAAACAAAGCAAAGCATCAGTAAAAGGGTCATCCCACATACCTGCAGTCCAACAGATTTCTTGTGCTCTCTGAAAGACTGGCCCACTTGCGTCATTTTTGTGCGAGTTGAGGCTATTTTGTCTGGAGCTTTTTCCTCTTCCTGAAAGAGCTCCAGCAGCAAAGCAAACTAAAAAAATGTGCATGGGAAGGCAGACACTTTAACATGGGAAGACTCAAAGAACACTTACACATTCATCTCAAGGTCAAGTCATCTCAAGTGGAGTATTTTTCCACTGTTTCCAGGATGGACAAACCTTACTCGATTTCAGTACATTTATCTGTTCCTCATTCACCATGTCTTTGTTTTTCTCCAGAAAACCCTCACACTGATACTCCACCTGAGGCAGAATCAAACAGAAAGACCAATACAGATGAATCGGTTTTTACAAAAATAGTATTATAAACTCTTAAAAAGGCCATTATGGAAAAAAAAAATGGTGGCATTTCTGAAACGTTACATACTCTGTCTGCAAAATGATGGATGATGAAGGCCTTGTTGGACATGCGTGGTTTGTCAAAGTGATCACTCTTCTTCAGGTGGGTGTTATAGAGCTTTTGTGCCCATGACACAACTGATCCTTTTGGCATCTGAGGGTTTTGTGGCAGGTTAATAAATAAAAACAGACACAATAAAGTGAAATGACACTCCATCTGTGGTATTTCCCTGAATCTGAAGAAAATTTATACATGCAACACATGAAATAAAACCAACGAACAAATCACGGATGGACGGATAAATAGGTGAGCAAATGGGTGAGTGGGCGAATGGTTGGGACGGTGGACATGTGCATGGAGAGGTGTATGTATGTGTGGGTGATTGGGAAGATGGATGCGTGGACAGGTGGATGGATGGGTGGGTGGGCAAATGGATGGGTGGAGAGATGGATGACACATAGATGGCTGGATGCAAGGCTGCATGAATGGGTCAGTGGATAAGTGTGGATAGATGGGTGGGTTGGTTATGAGGAAGGTTAGGATGGATGGATGGATGGATGGATGGATGGATGGATGGATGGATGGATGGTGAATTGGGTGGTTGAATGGATGGATGCAGGGCTGCATGAATATGCTATTGGGGAAATGGTTGGGTGGCTGGGTGCACAGATGGTTGAGTTGGTTAAGAAAGATTAAGATGGATAGATTGACTGGATGGATGGATGGATGGTGAATTGGGTGGTTAAATGGATGGATGAACAGATGGATGATGAATATGTGAGCAAATGGGTGAGTGGGCAAATGGTTGGGAGGGTGGACATGTGCATGGTGAGGTGAATGAATGTGTGGGTGTTTGGGAGGATGGATGATTGGACAGATGGAGGGAAAGATGGATGGGCATATGAATGGGTGGAGAGATGGATGGATGGACGGACGGATGGCTGCATGTAGGGCTGCATGAATGGTTCGGTGGGCGGATGGGACAAGTAGCTGGGTGGATAGATGGGTGGGTTGGTTATAAGGAAGGTTAAGATGGATGGATGAATGGTGAATTGGGTGGTTGAATGGATGGATGCAAGACTGCATGAATAGGTCGGTGAGCAAATGATTGGGTGTATGGATGGATAGATGGTTGAGTTGGTTAAGGATGGTTAAGATGGAAGAATTGATTGGATGGATGGTGAATTTTGTGGCTGGATATGAGAATATGAATAAGAGCACATACTTACCATGCACTCCTCATCAAGTAGATCCAGCACTCCCATCTTCGCCTCAATCAGGTCAATACATGGCTTATTGTCATAGAAATCAATCAGAGTCCATGGAATCCTCTCTTTTAAGTATTCCTCTTGCTCCAGTTTGAACACGTGCTTTGGTTAAGCAATAATACAAAAAGGCTTTGGGTGTTTTTGTCATAGCAAATGCCTTTGTTGATGCAAAGACCAGGGTGTAAATGCAACACTCTTACCATGTTAAACTGCTGTTGGAGTTTTTCATTAGCGTAGTTAATACAAAACTGCTCAAAGCTGTTTATTTCAAACGTTTCAAACCTGAACACACAAAGTACATGATATAACAACAATACGGCTGCACTATATTACCTGTAACAACACAATTTTTGTGAAAAGCCTGCCCATACCGTTTTAAAGGTTACTAATGTAACCATGTGCAGTAAATCCTTTACTTACCCATAGATGTCCAGCACCCCAATGAACGAGTGCTGCTTGTTAGATGAATGCAGAGCCTTATTGATCTGACTAATTATCCATGTAAAAAGCTTGGCATACATGTACTTTGCCAAGGCATCACGGCCATCAACCGCCTCCGTTTTGACTAGAGGCTTACTGAAGCTTTCTGTAGCAGTCTTCAGTTTTTTATGACACAACCAATGGGCCAAGGCCTTAGGAGACACCATCAGCAGATCACAGAATATACCCAGGTGCCTGTTTTCAGCCTGAAATCAATATACAGAAATAGTCAAATAACCTCTCTGAAAGTATTGGAACAGTAGGGTCAATTCTATTGTTTTCACCATATATTGAAGACATTTGGGTTTGAGATCAAAAGATGACTACGAGACCATAGGTCAGAATTTCGGCTTTAGTTTCCTTACATTTACATCTTATATGACATATTCGGCCAATACACCAAATAGGTTGGATTTGGAAAACCCAGAGGAAGTCCAAACAGACATGGAGAGAACATGTGAAACTCCACACAATCAGTAACAAGAGCTCAGGTCTGAACCATGTAAAGGCACAACCGCAATGCTAGCATCGATCCTTGATAGCAAGAATAAAAAAGCACAGACCATTTCACTGTAGTAAATCTATGGTTCACTCACAATGTGAGACCAATTCCATGTCAGTTAAACTGGAAAACTAAGCATACAGCCTGAAGGGAGAAAACCTGAGCTTCATCTCTGTGCACTGAATGAAGTTCCGCTGTGTTCGCCTTGCAATGGCATTATCCCATTATCGCATACTCACTGAGACGCTGCAGTTTCCAGAGCCTTTCCCGGTCATCTCTACATTGCCCAGGTGAAGAATGGCAGCCAGGATCTGGAACAAATCCAATTGTTGTCTTTCACTAATACCTGTAATAGAGATTAAAACACAGTGAATTAATAACACAGTGAATCAATATCTCACAATACTATTTCCAAGCCTGACCCCATTTTGTGAGCCCCCCTCTCTCATTCTCCCTCTAATAAGAACAGACACAAAACCAAAATACAGCCATTTTACCCAGAAGTGAGAAAGCCCTCCGAGTAACTTGTATTTCCTGAGCGTCATCCACTCCATCAATGGCAGGGCTTTTGCCTTGATTAGTGCAGTGAAACTCAGCTGCGCTGCCTTCAAACAGAGAGTGGATACACTGAGGCATGGTACAATAATAATTCTACAACAGAAAATGCAGTTATTGTATATAATGGAGGAATGGTGCTGGCAATGACACCTACAGCCACCTAAAAAAGGTGACTAAGATTAGATAAACTGAATAGCTGGGACACCCACAGTTGCGACTGCAATAAATATTTTCCTTTTTGAGACCCGAGTGAACCGGGATGTTCTTGAACCAAACTCTTAAATTTGAAATGTATATAAAATCAATCCAACATGAGTTATACCTAACTGCAGAGCTTTGAATTCAGGTAAATGGGCAGCGGCACACAGCTGGTAGAAGACGTGATAGTTGCGCTCTTCTTTTGCCTGAAATGAGGAATATACAGTAGACATGACTTGTTTCTACATGACACAGATGGAACTGTAACCATCACCTGTGTGGAATTCAACAATCACAATTGTCGGCGTTTCGTTTTAGTTTATACACTCACATTCCACTTTATTAGGAACACCGGTACGTTCACGCAGTTATCTAATTCAAATCAGCCAATCATGTGGCAGCAGCAGTACGATGCATAAAATCATGAGATACAGGTCTAACGAGGGGAATTCGGTGACTTAAAAGGGTTAGGAAGACAAAAAAATAAATAAAAACAGGCTCTGTTTACAGAAGACGGTTCATTAGTCAAATCGCGTGACAGTTGTGACGATTGGCGTAGTAAGATTAGTAAGTAAACAGTAAAAATTTAAGTAAAGCGGTGACCTGAAACACAACTCGGGACTTCTCCAGCAGGTACGTCCTCACGTTAGCCCCAGTGATGTGGTAATTCCTATCGAATCCAATCTCAATGTATTTCCCAAAGCGACTGCTGTTGTCATTCCTGGTTGTCTTTGCATTTCCAATTGCCTGGTTATAAAGGTATTAGGCACATTTAGAAAACCTTTACAAAATGGGATACATTTACAATACAATATTCTCCATTCCCATTAAATTGCACTATGAAGCTCCATAGCATTATGCACTCTTGTTTGGCAACTTCGTAAAAACTGACTGAAATGAATGAACAAATTGAAGAATACCTCCATTATAGGGCTGGATGCTAGCACTTTTTCCTCCACACTGGTCTCTGTAGGGGAGCCGCTGACTGTGGCAAAGTAGCGCATGGAGTATTTAGCAGATACGGTCTTCCCTGCTCCAGACTCTCCGCTCACTATGATGGACTGATTCCTCTCATCTCTTACAGGAGAACAAAGAGAAATGGTCATCCAGTCATCCCGGATATCCTAGATTTAGCTAGTGGCCTAGTGATGTAGTGTCTCTTTTCCCAGAAAGCAAAAATTAGGCCTAATCGTACAGTAGAACTGCTGGTATGAAGACGTGCTGATTGCACACCATCTTCAGTCTTCTAATCAATCATTAGATTTTGTTTTTGTTGAGTTCCTGGGTTGGTGGATGTAAACAGCTATTCTAAGCAGACTGGTTAAAAAGAATTGGCTGTAAATGGAATTTCCATAGGCTAAATACAATGAAAGGAATATGATGATATCTGTAAGGAGAAAGAGTACAAAAGGCGATGTACATACCGAGCCATCTGTTTGTACGCCTCCTCAGCAACCGCGAAAATGTGTGGGTCCATATCCCCCATGTTCTGGCCACTGTATGCATTGATGATGTCTGCTCCATAGATTGGCAGTGTCTCATAAGGATTGATAGCCACCAGGATGATTCCTAAAAAGAACCTGACATTTCACTCAAAAAGGTATTCAACATGGGATTGTTCGTTAGCTTAAAACTGCACTGAGATAGCACCAAGTATCAGGTTTGCCGATTAATTAATTTTCATTGTAAAACTGATCGGTTTTGCTGATTAATCCGCACCAATAACTGATTACCGGGACTATCGGCAAAAACCCACACCGATAGTTTTTCCCAGTTGCGGGAGCAGCTGAGAAGGGTCTGCTGTTGTCATACAGTACGAGAGCGGCCTCTAGAGGCGAAATACAAAGTATCGCTGACCAATTTTGTTGTTATTTAAACTGCTTTTGATTCATTTTGGACGTCTCCTATTTTTTATCTGTTATTTGGAGTGTTACTGATTTTCTTTAAACTTTTTTTTTTATTATTTAGTTTGGATGTACACTACCAGTCAAAACTTTACACACACTCATTCTTTTTTCCTCCACATTTTAGAATAATAATAAAGTTATCAAAACTCTGGAATAACCAATGGAACTATGGGAAATATGAAAAGAAAATCCAAAATAAATGAAAACAATTTAATCTTTCAAGTAGACACCCTTTTTGCCTAGAATTTCCAGAAATGTATTCTTGTCATTTTCTCAACCGATTTCTTTTTAAACACTATTAAAGGAGTTCCTACCTACACTGGACACTTATCAGCTGCTTTTCAGAATATTTTGCTCTGGGTCGTCCGTTTAAAAAAATATTTTTTGTAAATAAAATGTTAGGTTTCTAATGAAAGAAATGAATATGTTGGCACAATTATATTTTGGTCTACATTGTCTATATTATTTATTTAAAAAAAGTACAGTACACTTTCATGTTACAGTCAGTACTGTTTATTTTTGTAATAAAGTTCAGCAATATAATATGTTGAGTGTTATGTTTTCATTCAGTATCAATTTTAAAAACAATCTGTTGATTAATCAGTTAACAGCAGGTAGCCCAACTTGGGTATCGGTAAAATCCACTATTGGTCCACCTCTAGCACCAAGTGCACTAATGCAGCTAAGAGGAGTTTAATTCCCCATTTCAATTCTAACTCGACCTTGAACTGTTCCACATCCATCCATCCATCCATTCATCTTCAACCGCTTACTCCTTTTCAGGGTGACGGGGGAACCTGGAGCCTATCCCAGGAGGCACAAGGCGGGGTACACCCTGGACAGGGTGCCAGTCCATCGCAGGGCACAATCACACTCACACACACATTCATACACTACGGACACTTTAGACACGCCAATCAGCCTAACATGCATGTCTTTGGACTGGGGGAGGAAACCGGAGTACCCGGAGGAAACCCCCGACACACGGGGAGAACATGCAAACTCCGCACACACTGTTCCACAATGCAACCTATTACACAAGTACACCAAACATGTCTGGATACTAGAAGGCTTTGTAGCATGACATCCATAGCTAGAGCATATAAATGACTTAACTCCAAAGTCTACAGTTGACACAGTTTAAGTGCACGTGGCTCGGGTCCCACTAATATGAGTGACTGAATGGCTCACCGCAGTAGGTGTAGATAAGCTTCGAGTCGATGAATCTGATGCGCAGGTTGTGCAGCACAGCCGGTTCGTGCAGGTAGCTCAGAGCTGTGAGGTCGTTCTCGCCCACCAGGATGTCTGGGTTACGGAGGGGTGGCAGGGCGCTGCTTTTCGGGTCTAATTTGTATTCCAACTCCTTGGCAAAATAGAGGAATCAAAGTCAATAGCATGTCAGTAATAATCGTGAAAAATGTTTGTGTGTTAATATTTTCTTTTTAAAAAGTTTATATAGGTGAGGGAGTTGACACTCAGGCTTGTCTTACGTTGTGACTCCAGACACATGCCTTTCATGTGCAGGTGCAGTTTACTGGAGAATTCTCAAAGTGGTTTCTCTATGAACAGCACATCTGTAGCACTTTAAAGATGAAGTACAAAAACCCCTAATTTTCTTTATTCTAGTATACACACCACCTCAATGTACGTATGTTTCTGAACCTTTGGAAGCCCTAAGCAACCATCCCACAACTCTGTAAAAATACCGTCCACTTCCGAGCCATCCCTAGACCACCTACTATTCCATTCAAAGTAAAGTTCACGGCAAACCTTTCTTTACAGCTTCTGTTACATGCTCTTGTTTGGTTTCACGATTTAATCGTATAGACCTAGATATGCTGGCTTTGCTCGGTTGAGGGGATTCTAATTCTAGAAGATGAATAATGTTGACCTGTTTTGCACGATAAAGAACAAGAGGACTCCCATTAAAAGGGATGATGATTTTAAATATCGGCATTACACTTTATTGCCAAATATCTCCAAAGACACGAATAATAATTTTTTAAAAAGGTTTACATTCACAAGTTATAAAAAAGTAAAGTCCCTAAAGTCAATGAAGCACGCTCGATCAACAAAGCTAACATAAATAAAATTTATTCACTAGCTTTATGGGTTGTTTTTTTTTTGTTGAGATTTCGCGCACAGTACTTTATATTTATTATATTTAAATTTATTCATTTAGCAGACGCTTTTATCCAAAGCGACTTACTAATGAGACACACTCACACATCAATGGTAGCAGAGCTGCATGCAAGGTGCTAGCTTGCCATCAGGGGCAACTTAGGGTTCAGTGTCTTGCCCAAGGACACTTCGGCATGGGATCACCCGGGCCGGGATTCCAACCACCAACCCTACGATTATTGGATTAGTGGACAACCCGCTTTACCAACTGAGCCACAGCCGCCCATACTTTCCCACCATTTGCCAAAATTCAGATCTTCCTCATACTGTACGTCTCAAAGGCTTAACCTCCAGACTAAAGACAGTTTCACACTGCGTGATTTTAGCAGTATTTTAAGATTATTACATGTTACACTGTACCGAGTAGGAGATAACACTGTCTCCATATCAAATTACACCGTATGACGATAGAAGATCCTCTAATGATAGACCTGCGATTCAAGAAAATAACAGTATGTCATGCTTACATCATCGGCCAGCGTGATACAGGATCCTGATGCCCAGAAAATAGAGCATAAACAGAAACATTCTCTAAAGTGAGCTCATGGTAATAGGGCGGCTGTGGCTCAGTCGGTAGAGAGGGTCGTCCACTAATCCACTAATCGTAGGGTTGGTGGTTCGAATCCCGGCCCGGGTGATCCCATGCCGAAGTGTCCTTGGGCAAGACACTGAACCCTAAGTTGCCCCCGATGGCAAGCTAGCACCTTGCATGCAGCTCTGCTACCATTGGTGTGAGAATGTGGTCTCATTAGTAAGTCGCTTGTAAATGTAAAAATGATATTTCTGTAAAGCTGCTTTGAGACAATGTACCATTGTAAAAAGCGCTATATAAATTAAATTAAATAATAAGGATGTACAGTATTTTGCCGTTGTGACAACCATCTCTGTAGCCTACTTTCGCGTAATCCTATAAGAGGTCACAATGGCACTGAACTGGCCACCGGTTCAGTAAGACCACCATGTCATCTCACAGCCAAAGAATTCTTGTGGGATTTCGACAGCAACATCAGCCCAAAAATCCATACTAGTGTAAACCCAAGGTTAAGTCACTATTACTTTTCTGCTCCTCATGACACTTCTTGTTGTCACTTGCTGATGTTTTTGTTGTTGTTGTAGTCACAAGTCCAGGTCATGATGAATCATAGCATGGATAGACACACCAAATTAAAACTAATCCTCCATTACAACTCTTCAGTGTTGTCGAAGATACAGTGACGTCCAAAAGTCTGAGAGCACGAGTGAAAATTCTTTTTTTAATTTAATACAAAACAATTATCAGTACAAATGATATTATTGACAACGACGTGAGTAAAAAGGAGAATCTTAAAAGGAATTTCTCTCATGAATTTCTTTGCATTTTCTACGTCCCCTTTTTCGCTTTAATGACAGTGTGTTCTCGCGCTCCACGAGTCTGTGCAAAACCTTATAATCCATTTTAGATCAAAAACCCTCCGAGTGTCATCTGAACACGTGCTTCAATAGAAGAGCTCAGACATGAGGAACATCTGACCTTTTGTACAAATCAGTTAATATAGTCAATATTCCACACTTACTTACATTTAGATAGTGACTTAGAAATAGTGCATATTAAATATATAAGATTTTTAATTTTAAATATTCCACAGTTACTTACATTTAGATAGGGACTTAGAAATAGTGCATATTAAATATTTAAGATTTTTAATTTTAAATCTCAAACTTCCAAAAAACAAAACAAAATAAATTGCAGATTTTCAATGTGGTCTCAGAGTTTTGGACTCCACTGTATATATATATAAAGCTAGACGAAGCTCTCGGCTTGCCTGTTGTGCGTATGCGTGGGTTTTTATCAAGTGTAGAAATGTCATACTGTCGAGCACACAGGATCAGTGACCAGAAAACTGATTTTACAACCCATAAAAGTTGGGACGCTGGGTTAAATGTAAATAAATAACAGAATGCAATGATTTGCAAATCTCATCAACCCATTATTCACAACAGAACATAGAAAACATATCAAATGTTTAAACGGAGGAAATGTACTGTTTTAAGGAAAAATGTAAGGTCATTTTGAATTTGATGGCCGTAACATGCCTCAAAAAATTTGGGACGGTGCAACAAAAGACTGGAAAAGTAAGTGTTAGTAAAAAGAAACACCTGGAGGTTAATTGGGAACAGGTCAGTAACATGATTGGGTATAAAACGAGTATCTTAGAGAGGCGGAGTCTTTCAGAAGTAAAGATGGGCAAAGGCTCACTAATCTGTGAAAAACTGCGTCTACAATCTTGCACTCTCTCCATCAGTGAAGAGATGAATAATGAATTTCCTGGTTACACAATTGCACTTTTTGACCAGTTACAGAAGAGAATTGTTTATAAATCGCACTGTAACTTGTCACCATGATGAAGTTGGGCTCCATTTGGAGTCTAGTTCCTCTCAAGGTTTTTTCCTCATGTCGTCTAAGGACTTTTTTTCCCCTTACCACCATCTTGTTCATTAGAGATAAATTAATAAAATTGAAAAATGATATACATACGGCTGTGGCTCAGTCGGTAGAGCGAGTTGTCCACTAATCTACTAATCGTAGGGGTGGTTGTTCGAATCCCAACCCGGATGATCCCATGTCTTGCCCAAGGACACTTCGGCATGGGATCACCCGGGCCGGGATTCGAACCACCAACCCCACGATTAGTGGATATATTATCTATATAAGTGTGTCATTTATTTTGCCATTTATCTCTAAAGCTGCATTCTGACATTGTGTCCATCAAATTGAATTGAATTGCAATGATTATTTTTTTATTATTATTATTATTTTAAAAAGAAGAACAAAAAAACGGTAATGACGTTTCCGGCTCACCGTGCCATCCTCGAGCTGCAGCTGTACAGCAGTGTCTCCTGCTCTGTAGTCTTTGGTCACCTCTGCAGATCTCCAAACCTCCTGAGAGTCTGGGATCCAAACTCGGGCACACTGTAAAGGATCAAGAAGCTGTTAAACATCTTCGATCGAGGCAATTGAAGAGAACGGAAATATCATTAACAGCCATCCTTGCTGAAAACAACACAATAGAAGCCATCACAGAAATTCTAATGGTATGCTTTCCACTACAAATACCACCACAAACCATTAGCGGTCCTTAATGGTATCCACTAGACATACCATGCGACCAATAGAAGACAGTAAATGACCAGTAGAGTTTCCATCCATCCATCCATATTCAACCGCTTACTCCTTTTCAGGGTCACGGGGAACCTGGAGCCTATCCCAGGAGGCATCGGGCACAAGGCGGGGTACACCCTGGACAGAGTGCCAGTCCATCGCAGGGCACAATCACATACACACTCACAAGCTACGGACACTTTAGACACGCCAATCAACCTACCATGCATGTCTTTGGACTGGGGGAGGAAACTGGAGTACCCGGAGGAAACCCCCGACACACGGAGAGAACATGCAAACTCCACACACACATGGCCCTTGCGGGACTCGAACCCTGGACCCTGGAGGTGTGAGTTTCCATTTAAACAAATACAATTCCCATTATAACCATTAAAACCATTCTATGAAGGTTTCTATTGTTTTTGTTGGTTTGTTTTCCCAGTAGGGATGAGTTATGCTCGTCTGGCCTCCATCATGTGCTTTACTGAAGATCTTGAGCTTATAAGTGCATCCTTGAGTCATTTCACAGTCATCAGGAAATTACTAGAAACCCTTCCGCGTTGAACCCCATAGACATTTCAAACACAAACCCAAGTTATAGAGCAGCTTTGATCTCATCCATCAAACCACTCTGCTGCTGTAAAAGTAACACACAGCACTACACTAAGAGCTGAGCTGGGATAAAGTAACGGTTCCTGACTCTGATACTCTTTTTATCTCAGTGTGAAGTCAATTACCTTTGTGTAGAGAGACGCCGCTTCCATGACGCTTTGTTTACAAATAAACTTTCTTCAAAGACAAACAGACGGACTAACAAGCTGACACACGCAGACATCAACATCTGCCAACTTGTAAAGTAGTCCTGCGAGGCTTTGAGGACAGCATGAGAGCTGATGTAGACAGAGACGTGAGATGAAAGGATCTGGCAGTGCAAGTCGTGCCGGTCTGAACGCTTTCGCCCTCTAGAGGTGAAGAAAGGTAACGTCCCAACGTCCTCCATTAAACCGTACTAAACAGTATGTGCACTAAATAGTACGCGACGGTTAGTACTAATACTTCAGCAGTACTGTTTACTCATACTGTTTAGTACACTAGTATGATTTATGTCATGTACGTCTTACATTCAGGGAGTGTTTCTAAAACAGAGACAAAATAATCAGCAAAAACATATGTAACGATATGTACTTAAGTTACACTGTACTTAACGATATGTACTTCATTTACACTGTACTTCATTTATATACTGTATTTAACTATATGTACTTAATTTATATACTGTATTTAACTATATGTACTTAATTTATATACTGTACTTCATTTATATACTGTATTTAACTATATGTACTTAATTTATATACTGTACTTAACTATATGTACTTCATTTATATACTGTACTTAACTATATGTACTTCATTTACACTGTACTTAACGATATGTACTTAATTTACACTGTACTTAACTATATGTACTTAATTTATATACTGTACTTAACTATATGTACTTAATTTATATACTGTATTTAACTATATGTACTTCATTTACACTGTACTTCATTTATATACTGTATTTAACTATATGTACTTAATTTATATACTGTACTTCATTTATATACTGTATTTAACTATATGTACTTCATTTATATACTGTATTTAACTATATGTACTTAATTTATATACTGTATTTAACTATATGTACTTCATTTACACTGTACTTCATTTATATACTGTATTTAACTATATGTACTTCATTTATATACTGTATTTAACTATATGTACTTCATTTATATACTGTATTTAACTATATGTACTTCATTTACACTGTACTTCATTTATATACTGTATTTAACTATATGTACTTCATTTATATACTGTATTTAACTATATGTACTTAATTTATATACTGTATTTAACTATATGTACTTAATTTACACAGTACTTAACGATATGTACTTAAGTTACACTGTATTTAACTATATATACTTCATTTACACTGTAGTTAATTTATATAATGTACTTAACTATATGTACTTAATTTATACTGTACTTAACTATATGTACTTAATTTATATACTGTACTTAACTATATGTACTTCATTTATATACTGTACTTAACTATATGTACTTCATTTACACTGTACTTCATTTATATACTGTATTTAACTATATGTACTTAATTTATATACTGTATTTAACTATATGTACTTAATTTATATACTGTACTTCATTTATATACTGTATTTAACTATATGTACTTCATTTATATACTGTATTTAACTATATGTACTTCATTTACACTGTACTTCATTTATATACTGTATTTAACTATATGTACTTAATTTATATACTGTACTTCATTTATATACTGTATTTAACTATATGTACTTCATTTACACTGTACTTAATTTATATAATGTATTTAACTATATGTACTTCATTTATATACTGTATTTAACTATATGTACTTCATTTATATACTATATTTAACTATATGTACTTCATTTATATACTGTATTTAACTTATATGTACTTAATTTACACAGTACTTAACGATATGTACTTA
>JAFFST010053261.1:18546-30052 GCA_022414735.1 Noturus placidus
TCACTTTTATGATGGTTTCAGCTACTGTTCCCTCCAGAATTATTAATCAAAATATACAAAGCATACAAATTACGAAACGTTAATACTTTTATAGTCCATAAAAGCATGGACAACGACTGCATACAAAGAACAACGTGTGCAATAATTCATAATCTGGAGCTCAAACATACAGTGATGTAAATATGACACCCCCCCCGTCCCCCCGTCCCCCCCGCCCCGTCCCCCCCGCCCAATTATCAACCACGAGAAATACTTTTAAAAAGGTACGAGAAGAGAAGGTAGATTATACTGCAGACATACTCTCGTTTAGTAAGTTATTGTTTCTATAGTAACAGCGTGGGCGTGTAGTCATCGATATGGTGGAGCTTTGTTTACACAGTGCACACACTTCGTGAGGTAAATGAAAGATTTATTTTTGTTTGTTTTAGGAGAATATAAGACCAACATTTTCTGATTTCTGTTGCTGTGTCGATGTATAGATACATTTCATCATGGCTGGGTTAAAGAGAGAGAATAAAGAGAGCTAGAACGTACCTGAGAAGAGGAGCTGGCGTATGCAATGTAACTATACATGGATAAATGTAATAAATAGATACATTGCAATGACTGGAATCATCAACACCTCACCACCGCAGTGTTTTATTCCCTACTTAACCTGTATGACCTGTATGTGTATACGTATAAGATGTATTAATTTCCAATGGGGGCAACTTGGGCTTCAGTGTCTTGCCCAAGGACACTTCGGTATGTGGAGTCACATGGGCCGGGAATCGAACCGCCAACCCTATGATTAGTGGACACCCCGCTCTACTGACTGAGCCACAACCTCCCACATTAACACCAATATTAACGCCATCTCACCGTAAACACGCACGGTTTTGCTGTCCTGCACCGTGGAGCGTCCGTTAGATGCCTGGACGGCGACAGAGATCTCGCCTTCTTCGGAAAAACTGGTGCGGATGCTGTTCTCCAGCGTCAGCCTCGGCTGCGAGAGACAGAAAACGCGCTATAACATTATCATGAGACCTGACCCGAAATAATCTTTCAGAGAAAATTGCTTTATACCTAAACTTAACAAATCTTACATTTCTATTACTCTACGTTTATTCTGTAACCTCAATAAAAACGTAGGATTTCTTCTTCAAGTTAATAGATGAACAGTTGGTGAGGACGAGCCAACGGTAGCGGTCAATCATGAAGACCCGACTAAAACTAGTGTAGCATGGATTATTATTTTTTTTTTTATCAAATAAGCAAGCAGATGAAATAAAAATGATGAAGGTCGCACCTGTAGCTCCGCTCCGATCCACCAGTAGAAGACGGTGAGGTTCGAGTCCTCAGGAAGCACCATAGCGGTCAGGTTCACTTCCTGTTTCCTTCCTGCGATGGGCACCACCTCCAGATGGACTTCCTGTAGAGGCACTAAAAACAAGCGTATTCACTTACGTTCACGTCGCTCGTCCAAGAACACCAAGGCATCCGAGTTGATTCCATAAATATTCCATAAACACGTTCATATTACTCCGCAACGTCTCTGTGGTAGGATGAGCTAATAATGTGTTAGTGCCGCGGATACAGTGAACGTTAGCGAAGGCTACACGGTGTGTTTATGCTGCGTTAACCATGTAACTTTACATTTCTTATAGTTAGACAAGAATAACAAGCGGGACGCTAAAAGGAAACAAGCGGCTGAGCGTGTCCTGTAAGATTGCATTGGGATATGATAAACACATACGAGCTGGAGATTAATGTGACCTGTAATGTAGCTAACATTACACTATGTTTCATTTCGTTTCACAGTCATGTGTGTGCTGTGCTGTATGCGCACGCTGCATTATGGGTACACACGGACACACGGCGACGTGACTCACATGTGACCCGGATGTACAGTGTGGCCTGATCGTGACCGGCTGTGTTCTCCGCCTTCACGCTGACCCGATAAAAACCCGGTTTCTCGTAACGATGCTGGATCGGTTCATCCGTCACCGTTAAGTTCTGATAAATCGCCCGGACTCCGTCAGACAGGTCCACCTGGTACCGGGTACTGCTCGTATCACCCTGGGAAAGAGAGAGAGAGAAGTAAAAGGAGAAAGAGAGAGAGATAGATAGAGAGAGAGAGAGAGAGAGAGAGAGAGAGAGACAGAGAGAGAGAGAGAGAGAGAAGGAAAGGAGAAAGATAGAGAGAGAGAGAAAGCGAGAGAGAGAGAGCGAGAGAGAGAGACAGAGAGAGAGAGACAGAGAGAGAGAGAGAGAGACAGAGAGAGAGCAGAGAGAGAGACAGAGAGCGAGAGAAAGAGACAGAGAGAGACAGAGAGAGAGAGCAAGAAAGCGAGAGAGAGAGAGAGCAAGAGAGAGAGCAAGAGAACGAGAGAGAGAGAGCGAGAGAGCAAGAGAGAGAGAGAGAGAGAGACAGAGAGAGAGAGAGAGAGAGAGAGAGAGAGAGAGAGAAGTGCTTTAATAAAAACGAATCTAAAGCTTGACTCTTATTTATATTACATTTGCAGCATGTTCCATAATCAGTCCTGTGGTTATCTCTGAGCTACAGAAACCCCAGCACACCCGCTCCTGATGGACGATGAAGGTGATGTCATCACCAGGTGCCACAGTAAGCATCTGCCCCTTGATGCCCAGTTGCAGTCCTCCCGGGGGCATCAGAGGGCAGGCGTGCTGCTTCCCGCTCTCTTCTTTATTCACTCCACCGTCACACACGTTCGAGATGAGCTTCCGGTACCTGTGAAAAAACACACACACTCAGACACACACTGAAGGCACAGTAATGTACTTCCATTAGTGTTCACTACGGTGGCTGGTTCTGTGACATTCCCATATAGAATGAGCTTCAAGTAACTGTGTGTGTGTGTGTGTGTGTGTGTGTGTGTGTGTGTGTGTGTGTGGTACCCTGTGCTGGTCTGGTAGGTGTGTCCCAAATTGCAGTTTTCAGGCGGAGCTTCAGGATCATGCCAGAAGTCATGGTAACAGCGATCACCCTCCGCTTTCAGGCTGCGCTCAAATCCATAATCACTACGTCATGCACACACACACACACACACACACACACACACACACACACACACACGCAATAAAAACAGTGTGTCACTAAACAAAGCAGTAGTACAGACAGGTGTGTGTCCCTTTAAATGTTTCCAAATAAACTGTCAGATTTTAATAGCATAAATTACCCAGAACGCTTTGCAAGTTCTGTTTTTAAGGCATGACCAGCATGGCCTCGATTTAGTTTTTTTTTCCCTCTTTCACATCCCTCCCCTACTCCTCCCCCTATCTGCGACCTGATTGGCCGAGTGATAAGAGAGAGTTCGGTTCAAATCTTGGAAGCGCTCTCCTGTGATACAACAGAAATGCACACAGTAGCACTTTCTAAAAGCGTCCTGCCCCCTGGTGCACCGCCATCTTTTCACTGGGTTCGGAGTAACCGCGTGCGCTGGCGGCGGAGCGAAGAAAGACGTGTGCAGTGTGAAATGAAAGCAGGATGAAATGTGCTGCGATTCAGCGGCAGAAGGTGAGCTCAGTACCAGCTGAAGTCTTTCTCCGTGCACTGACAGGGTTTAGCCGATAGCGCCGACGTGTAGCTCTTCCCTTTAATGCATAGAGATGACTCCTTCCTTCTTCTGTACATTCGCTCCTGTCCCATGATGCAACGCTCTCCCTGTGGAAAGACAAAACACAACAACAACCATCAGACAAGAAATAAGGCAGAGGACTAGATAAAGAGACGGGTACGACAGGAAGACAAATATAATGTTAAAGAGATAAACAGATGGATGGACAGATAGCTGGATACATGGATAAACAGGTTAACACAGACAGGTGGGTGGACAGACAGACAGAAAAACAAAAGAAGTGAAGGGAATGACACGTAGACAGGTGGACAAAGAGGTACAAAAGGATAGGATAAGAAGACAGACAGACAGACAGACAGACAGACAGACAGAGAGAGAGAGACAGGTAAATAAATTGGGAAAAGAAAATAGAGACAGACAAGGAAAGAGACTAGTAAATATAAATCCGGATAGTTACATACATGAATACAGATATTTAGGTACAATAAGTAGACAGACAGGTAAACCGAGAGACGGACAGGTACACAGAGACACAGACAGGGTACACAGAGACACAGACAGACAGGTAAACAGACACAGACAGACAGGTAAACAGACACAGACAGGTAAACAGAGACACAGGCAGACAGGTAAACAAAGACACAGACAGACAGGTAAACAGACAAAGACAGGTAAACAGGGAGGCAGACAGGTAAATAGAGACACAGACAGACAGGTAAACAGACACAGACAGGTAAACAGGGAGGCAGACAGGTAAACAGAGACACAGACAGACAGGTAAACAGACACAGACAGGTAAACAGACACAAAGACAGACAGGTAAATAGAGACACAGACAGACAGGTAAATAGAGACACAGACAGACGGACAAACAGACACAGACTGGTAAACAGAGACACAGCCAGACAGGTAAATAGAGACACAGACAGACAGGCAAACAAAGACACAGACAGACAGGCAAACAGAGAAGCAGACAGGTAAACAGAAACACAGAAAGACAGGTAAACAGACACAGACAGGTAAACAGAGACACAGACACAGACAAGTAAACAGAGACACAGACAGACAGGTAAACAGAGACACAGACAGACAGGTAAACAAGGAGGCAGACAGGTAAACAGAGACACAGACACAGACAAGTAAACAGAGACACAGACAGACAGGTAAACAGACACAGACAAGTAAACAGAGACACAGATAGACAGTTAAACAAAGAGGCAGACAGGTAAACAGACACACAGACAGGTAAACAGACACAGACAAGTAAACAGAGACACAGACAGACAGGTAAACAGAGACACAGACAGACAGGTAAACAGGGAGGCAGACAGGTAAACAGAGAAGCAGACAGGTAAACAGAGACACAGACACAGACAAGTAAACAGAGACACAGACAGACAGGTAAACAGACACAGACAAGTAAACAGAGACACAGACAGACAGTTAAACAAAGAGGCAGACAGGTAAACAGACACACAGACAGACAGGTAAACAGACACAGACAAGTAAACAGAGACACAGACAGACAGGTAAACAGGGAGGAAGACAGGTAAACAGACACACAGACAGACAGGTAAACAGACACAGACAAGTAAACAGACACACAGACAGACAGTTAAACAGGGAGGAAGACAGGTAAACAGACACACAGACAGACAGGTAAACAGACACAGACAAGTAAACAGAGACACAGACAGACAGTTAAACAAAGAGGCAGACAGGTAAACAGACACACAGACAGACAGGTAAACGGAGACACAGACAGACAGTTAAACAGGGAGGAAGACAGGTAAACAGACACACAGACAGACAGGTAAACAGACACAGACAAGTAAACAGAGACACAGACATACAGTTAAACAGGGAGGCAGACAGGTAAACAGAGATACAATCAGACAGGTAAATAGAGATACAATCAGACAGGTAAATAGAGACAGACAGGTAAACAGGGAGGCAGACAGGTAAACAGAAACACAGGCAGACAGGTAAATAGAGACACAGTCAGACAGGCAAACAGAGAAGCAGACAGGTAAACGGAAACACAGGCAAACAGGTAAACAGAGACACAGACACAGACAAGTAAACAGAGACACAGACAGGTAAACAGAGACACAGACAGACAGGTAAACAGACACAGACAGGTAAACAGAGACACAGACAGACAGGTAAACAGAGACACAGACACAGACAAGTAAACAGAGACACAGACAAGTAAACAGAGACACAGACAGGCAGTTAAACAGGGAGGCAGACAGGTAAACAGACACACAGACAGACAGGTAAACAGGGAGGCAGACAGGTAAACAGAGACACGGACAGACAGGTAAACAGACACAGACAGGTAAACAGAGACACAGACAGACAGTTAAACAGGGAGGCAGACAGGTAAACAGACACAGACAAGTAAACAGAGACACAGACAGACAGGTAAACAGAGATACAAACAGGTAAAGAGGTATCAGACAGAGATAGAGAGAAAGAGAGAGACGGGTAGAATACATAAAGAGACAGACATGCAGACAGATAGGAACAGACAGGAAGAATAAGCACAGAGAAAGACATAGAAACAGAAAGAGAAAAACACATACAGGTGAACAGAGAGACAGGAATTAGAGACAGACAGGTATGACGAGAGGTGCTGAGTACCTGTAGGTTAGTGAGTTTCCACGAGTCGTAGTCATCCTCGTTACACTGCTGGGGGAAAGACTGTCGGAAATCTACCTTCACCAGCTCCCAGTCTGAACGATAGCTGATATGACCAAACACACTACACACACACACACACACACACACACACACACACACACACACACACACACACACAATGCAAAAACTGTTAACAAAACACACATCTGCTCTAACGCACATGTGCACTTGATTCAGCTTTCATATGTTCACTAAATAAATGAAAAACACTAAGCTCCATGAGCTCCAGAGAGCAGTACTGCATGGTGACAGGTGTTTCTCAAAGTGCAAGCTGCAGGACAAAAAGCATCCACACGATGGCAGTCTAGATTTATGATTTAGGGCTGAAACACACAGGGCTGAGTGAACCTGTGACCGTGCTCTTTCTATGAAACGCAGCCTGTTTAACATCCCAGCATTCAACTAACTCTCCAAATACGACCACCTCCTCATGGGTCCTCTTTCTGCCTCTACACGGCTTCACTCTCAGGTTAAACACGGCGTAACGTGGACCTCGAGACCCAGAAACGGGCGCTCTTTAAAGGTCAGGCGCAAATATCTACCCTGTAAAGGGTGATAATTATGGGTACGCAACAATATTTACTTAATTATCAGTCTAGCATATTAGCAACACACTGAATCGTTTACTCGCTTCTGTAAGAACTTACAGAACCGACGGTACAGAGGAATGTCAAACCAATTAAAAGAATCATTATGAAGGGTGTAAAATACTAGACTGAAAATGTGACGTCGTAAATGTCACACGTATTTTTAGTCACAGAAGGAGTACAGTCGAGCCGTAGCCCAGGGCCTAAATATCTCTGAGCCAAAGTTTCTGGGCTTAAAATTCTCTCAAAATATCTGCCGAAGCTTTAGCCAAAACCTCACTGCGATGCACTGTGCTGAACTGTAAAACAAGATCTGTTTTAAAACCTGTCAAACATTGCAGCGGGTAGAACATCACGCTACAGTATAATGTATAATACACAATATACGATATACTACTGTATACCGATGAGTTCTGGATTCTCATAGAGAAAGCTAGAGAGGTCTCTGTCCACTTCCGTCGTCGCTCTCGAGTCCCTCTGCCACGACATCTCATTATCAGCTCGAGTTTCACACCAGGAAAAATCATTTCGCACCTGTCATCAGGACGTCATCCACACACGCAGTGCACAAACCTCACCGAACATGACTTCCGATCACTGACCATCGGCCATGATGACCCCAATCAGGTCCTCTAGAATCCCGCGGTGGTGAAAATCACAAGTCTTACAGACGGTCACGGTTTCTCGAACTCGCGCCGTCGAAGCATGCTACAGCGAGTTGTATTTGGACGGCAGAAAAGCAAACATACACACACGCACGTTCTGGTTTAATCCGCCAGAGCTCAGGAGCAAACGGATTGCCGCTTGGATCGCAGCAGATGTTGATGTGGTCCTCGAGCGCCGCAGGTTTTAAGTGATTCTACTGAAGGGCAGGTGTGGATGAGTAGCCGGTGGAAGCGGGGGGAGTTGAGGGATAGAATGTTGGATGGATGTGAGGGACAGATGGAGGGGACGCACATTCAGGTGGCGGGAAGATTCGTGTGAGATTAGAGAAATCGAGGTGAGGATGTAAGAAGACGTTGAACAGAACAGACAAAATTGGAAATGTGGGAGCGGTCACAATGTACAACAGGTGAAGGTAAAGTTCATCAAGAACTGAACATGTGGATGTAAAGGAGGAGTACGCAGGGACAGATGGAGGAGGAGGAAAGGTAGTGGTGAGAACCAGATGGGATTGAGGGACAGATAGAGGGTTTGTCCTAATGGATGAATGGAGGTGAGGGACAGCTGGAGGAGAGGAAAAGACAGATGGAGGTTAAGGTGATGGACAGACAGGTGGTGGTGAGGACCAGACAGAAATGTTGGACAGATAGATAATTTTTCCTAATGGACAAATGGATGGTGAAGGACAGGTGAATGAGATAGAAAGACAGATGGGTGTGATGGTGATCGACATACAGGAAGAGATGGAAACCAGATTGAAACGAGGGACACATAGAGCATTTGTCCTAATGGATGAATGGAGGTGACGGACAGGTGGTGGTGATGGTGATGGACAGACAGCTGGAGGTGAGAACCAGATGGACTTGATGGACAGATATAGGATTTGTCCTAGTGGATGAATGGAGGTAAGGGATGGTTGGAGAGGGGAAGACAGATGAAGGTCAAGGTAATAGGCAAGCAGGTAGAGGTCCATAGAGGACGAGATAGAATTGAGTGAGAGATAAAGATAAAGTTTAAAGGGTCGTGAAGGACAGACTGGTATAGGTGAACAGGTGGAGGAACATATTGTGAGAGACAGGTGACTGTAATGACCAAACGTGGTGATCAGTGACAGGTGAACCCTAGGGATGAAAGACAGGTCAATGTGCTAGGAGACAGTTAGAGATAATGAACATACAGGTAAACCTGAAAGACAGGAAGATGTGAGGAACAGCTGAGAGATGGGAGGCGATACGAGTCATGTGGCGGTGATGAGGAACGAAGCCAGCGCAAATCAGATGGAAGTAAACGTAGGTAAGGAACAGAGGTCGGGACTCACGTCATAACCAAGTTCTCATCTCCGGGTTCGCTCAGCAATCCATCCACGAACACCGACGTGCTGGTGAAATTGTGGATGCTCCATGTACGTCCTTCGTCCACACTGAACCTGCCGAGACATGACATCTTACATCACTTCAGAAACTAAACACAATCACCCTGTGCCAACTTTACTTGCTCTGTCATACATCATTAACCTGCACTGCTTAAATTATTGACTTGTCGTCTTCCGTGACCAATCTACACTGTCTTACATCACTGGCACCAACTTTTGTCACGGACTCATGCCATCTTTGATTAACCTGTGCTGTTTTACTTCACTAACTTTCCGAACTATAATCAACCTGCAGTCACAGATTCCCCTTTTGCTTCATGTGAAAGCAACGACTGCCATTTATATACTTTTCTTTACGTTTTGCCTTTGTTTTGGCTTTCATCCTTTCTTCACCCCTGAGTTATCATTGGTCTGATACCACTTATCACTAATTACTAATCGGAAGGTCTGGGGTTCAAGCCCTGGTGCGGCCAATCTGCCACTCTTGGGCCCTTGAGCAAGGCCTTAACCTTAACCCTGTCTGCTCCAGGGGCGCCAGATCATGGCGCTCTGACCCCAACTTCCTGTCGTGCTGTAATGTCTATGTGATCAATAAAGATACATTATCATTATCATTATACCCGCTGTGGTTTGCGTATGTATAATCTGTTGTTTCTTTGTTTTCATTGTGAAATCCTCCATTAGTCTGAACATTAGTTCCCTTATAACCCCCGAGTCCTTTTTCTATGGTCCTTGTTTTGACCTTTGCCTGTTTGATTTAGATCATACAGCAGATTATTCTAGTCTGCTGCGACCATACTGCAGATCATGAGGACAAGGACACAGGAAGTCAAAAGCTCTATTCGGATTGGATTAGTTTATCATGGGGACGTCAGTAATAATCTCCACAGAGATAACAATCTCACATCCGGACAGCAATACCACAGCAGGAGCGAGTTTCTAGCGGGTTGTGTTTTCTTGAAACCCGGATGTTTGAGTGATGTGGTCATGTGATCACGCTCCATTCACAACACTCGAAACGCAACGCTCGAATGTGGCCGCGGAGTAGAGAAGAGACGCTGACTCGTATTTCAGTTCAAAGCTCTGGCAACAATATGCTAAACCAATAAAACAAAAGCGTCCAGTTCTGGTTTCGTGCCTTGGGACGTAATTTAATATCTTCACCGATACATGCACTACAGGACGAAATAGTGTAGCAGCACTCAAACGGCTGCACAGAAAATCAGACATGCGTATCTGGATTAAAATGATCAGACCACTGCTGAACTTGGTAAAAATCTGTAGATAATCCTGTAAAATAGGACATATACATTTACAAGACACTTTTATCCAAAGCGACTTACAAATGAGACACACTCACACACCAATGGTAGCAGAGCTGCATGCAAGGTGCTAGCTTGCCATCGGGGGCAACTTAGGGTTCAGTGTCTTGCCCAAGGACACTTCAGCATGGGATCACCCGGGCCGGGATTCCAACCACCAACCCTACGATTAGTGGATTAGTGGACAACCCACGCTACCCACTGAGCCACAGCCGCCCACAGTATATGTGCCAAGTAACATAACATAATAATCAACTCGTTTATTTTTACTGACCAATGAGATCACAGTCCTCACTTCGTATTTCCTACTACCTCACATGTGAATTCACAGGTCAGAGTTCACCTAGATGAAGTCAGTGTGACGTGACAATAAGGACTCTTTAGCTCTATCTGGATGGGATTAAATGTGCATGGGGTAATGGGAAAACAAATAGCTGTCCCATTGACCAAAATACACTAGATGAACTGTTTATTCTCTCTGATTTGTTTTGCTACCAATGCCTGATGTTAATTTACATTTATTCATTTAGCAGACGCTTTTATCCAAAGCGACTTACAAATGAGACACACTCACACACCAATGGTAGCAGAGCTGCATGCAAGGTGCTAGCTTGCCATCGGGGGCAACTTAGGGTTCAGTGTGTTGCCCAAGGACACTTCGGCATGGGATCACCCGGGCCGGGATTCCAACCACCAACCCTACGATTAGTGGATTAGTAGACGACCCGCTCTACCGACTGAGCCACAGCCGCCCTATATTCCACAGCCACAGCCGCCTTTCAATATTCTCGGATGCCATATTTAACCTCTTTATAAACTTTCTTTTAATTGCAGTTCCTGGAGTTGTACGCCGTGCTCCGGCTGAAATAATCATCTCCTTCTTCATCGTTCCTTCATCAGACTGACAGGAACACTGGCTGATGGAGTCGTGAGTCGCTTTCTGCTTTCCAGCTCATCTGACAAGAGCTAAGAAAAGCAAGGTGTGACTCATATGCTCTCGTGCTCTATATGGTAATTTTACTTCTTGGTTGTTTTTTTTTTTTGGTTCTATTTCTTTCTTTTTTCATCGCTCTCTCATGGCAACATGCTAAAAATATGTGAACACATGAATGCTGGCTTGTCTTCCACTCTGCACGTGTTAGAGGTTTTGCATGTGCTCAGGACTTTAACCTGTCTTTGGGCTTTACCAAATCTGGGTTTTACAGTGACTGTGTGTGTGTGTGTGTGTGTGTGTGTGTGTGTGTGCGTGTGTGTGTGTGTGTGTGTGTAGATGTGTAT
>JAFFST010053261.1:49808-60594 GCA_022414735.1 Noturus placidus
ACTTACAGCTGTAATCGCAGCAAAAGGTGACGCTACAAAGTATTAACTAAAGGGGGCTGAATAATTTTGCTCGCCAAATTTTTTCAGTTTTTTATTTGTTGAAAAAGTTTGAAATATCCAATAAATTTGGTTCCACTTCATGATTGTGTCCCACCTGTTGTTGATTCTTCACAAAAAATTACAGTTTTATATCTTTATGTTTGAGGCCTGAAACGTGGCAAAAGGTCGAACAGTTCAAGGGGGCCGAATACTTTCGCAAGGCACTGTATCCCTGCATGCATCTGCAAAACATGATCAATACATCTCCCCATACATCGCTTCATATATCCCTCTATACATCTCCCCATACATCCCTCCATACATCTTCATATTCATCCCTCTGTACTAAATAGGACATCCTCAACTCTCTGTATATCCCTCCTCATAAACTCTAGCTCATGTGGAGAGTTAGGTGGACTACCTTCGGCAAGGAGAACTTGGGCAAGCGCATCTGCACAAACTCATTCCTTCGATATGAGACATAGCACTTTGTACGATTAGCCATGGTAACCTGGAGAGAGAGAGAGAGAGAGAGAGAGAGAGAGAGAGATTTATTCAATCATGAATGTATTGTTTGTTGTTATTTTGCTCATTCCGCCACTGCTGAGTTTATTCAACTATTCATTAATACACTCGTTTATTTATTCATCGATTTCATTCCATTAGTGCTCGTTAGTTAGTTTATTCATTTATTTATGCATCTAATTCGATTGCTCTTTTGTTCTTAGGCACGACTGTTTGTTTACACATTCTTTCATATATTTGCTCATTTAATCATTCATCCATATCTCTCCATGAACTCATTCAGGTATCAGTTCACCCTTAACCCTGTTCATGCTGTTTCTCTCCTCGTCCACTACATTGCAGATTCATTTTCATTCATCTGTCTGTGTTTGATCATTCCTCCATCCCTCTATCCATCCCTCCATCCCTCCATCCCTCCACCCACCCATCCATCCCTCCCTCCACCCATCCCTCCATCCCTCCACCCACCCATCCATCCCTCCATCCATCCATCCCTCCACCCATCCATCCATCCCTCCATCCCGCCATCCACCCACCCATCCCTCCATCCATCCATCCCTCCATCCATCCCTCCACCCATCCCTCCCTCCACTGCTATGTGCTTATTCAGTGACTGACTCATTCATGTAGTCGTGACTAATTCATTTCCTATTTCTTTATACACACACGTTCCTTTAGTCATTCACTCATTCATCTGTGTTTGTGTGACGGTTCCTTCGTTTATTCGTGTCATGCCATCGAGTCCCTTTAAACAATCCACATTTGTATTCAAGAAACAAACAAACACAGTTGACTTATTTACCCGTCTGCGTGTGTACTCGTAGCGGCGTATGACGCACGCTGAGCTGGTGTTTATTTACCTTCACAAACACGTAGTCGTTCTGCACCGACAGCGAATTGTGGTCGATTTTACCCAGAAACTGAGCCGTCACCATCTTATCTGAGCAGTTCTGTATCAGACATGTCACATAGAGGTAACCTACACACACACACGCACACACACACACACACACACACACACACAGCAGAAAGTTTGACTCAACAGTTCAAAAAGAAATGCACACGGTGCATGTACATTTGTGTGTGTGTGTGTGTGTGTGTGTGTGTGTGTGTGCGTGTGTGTGTGTGTGTGCGTGCGCTAGACTGTCTCTTGCTTCATTAATTCAATGTCAGGAAATTAATTGTGGACTGTAAAGGAGCTGCAGTATTGAATTTTGAATTTGACTCGGTAGCTGCATCAGCACCATTCTCTCACACACACACACACACACACACACACACACACAAACACAGTGCAAACTCGTGGTGCGTTACGTTATTGACGTGTGAGTAGAGACTCTGGGATTGGTTGGATGTTGGTGGTACACACTGCTTGGTGGTTCTTGTGTTTACACTCCGGGGCTCCACAGAGACCCAGGTTTCTCCTCGGAGCTGATATTTTATTGAAGTGACCGGAATGTGAGGAGAAACTTCATGAAATATTACACACACGATCCTGAATTTTAGATCACTGACCACAACCCAGGGCCCGAGCACATCATCCTGCTGCAACATTACAATCCGGGTCAGTTCTGATAAAGGTTCTACCGGGACCAAGATGTCAAAATGATGTGGACATTTTTGGCACCGGCTTATTTTCTGTTCTGCACACAGCGCAGGATGCTGATTGGTCAGAAGGTGTGGATGAGATTTCTGTGACAGCTGCACGTCACGCGTCGATATTAACGCGCTCGTTATACTGTAACACTGTACGTCGTCGTTTCTATAGGAACAGCTCATTCAGAGGGACTCGTACAGCAGACGCTTACAACAGGTTTAATATTCAAGTGCAAAATATCCACTGTTACAAACCTCTCAGAATTCAAATCAGTTCCAATCCCAGCTGAGAGGTGTGTGTGTGTGTGTGTGTGTGTGTGAGATCAGGCATGCAGATGCAAGCTGTTTACCCTGTGAAGGTTACCTGTTGTTAGCATACACACACACACACACACACACACACACACACACACACACACACACACACACACACACATAACACACACATAAACACACAATTCCTTTGTGAATATTTAAACAAACTTCAAGGTCAGAATAAAGCTAAACTCTCACTGTCTGTCTCGCACTATATATATATATATATCTGTCTCACTTCCTTTTTCTGTCTGTCTGTCTCAGTGTTACAAGCCTTCCTCTCTGTCTATCTCTATATCTGCCTGTCTCTCACTCGTTTTGGTTTCTCTGTCTCTCTCTCTCTCTCTCCCTCTCTCTCTCTCTCTCTCTGTCTCTCTCTCTCTCTCTCTCTCTCTCTCTCTCTGTCTGTCCCTCTCTTTCCTGTCTGTATATTCGTGTCTCCCTGTCTTTCTGTCTCACTCTCTCACCTCCACTAGTGTCTTGTATCTCCATATGAACCAAATCAGGGTCCACATCCACCCCGGCCACAGACCTGCAATAACACATAAGGAAGTGTTAAATTTGCACGCAAACACACACACACACACACACACACACACACACACACACACACACACACACACACACACAACCTGTGTGTAAATATCTCCATTATGAACCAGGTATACACCAAGGCAATTAGTAAACTGTAGATTATACTGTAAAATGTCTGTGTTTAAGAAAAAAAAAGAATGAGACAAAGAGAGAGACTGTAAGAAACTGATAGAGTTGAAACCACAGCCATCAAACTGATATGAGCTTTCTGACTCACACTCTACGACTTTGGACGGTGAGTAGTTAATAGATATAGAAAGAAAAATACATTCACCAAAAGACTCTGTCCTTGGTCACACGTTCCTGCAGCAGTGTCCATTTCCTCCCCAGATCAGTGGACACGTAGACCTGTGAGACGGAGAGGAGACACATAAGTTTAACACTGTGGTAACCTTCAGACAAGGATGCATTCCATTAGACACAAGGACACACTGTAAAGTTTGAGTGCAGTGTTTCGTGGTCTTGCTGTCTTACATGTGTCTTATTCTGATGGACTCGAGTCAGTGCTAGTTTAGTATGGTGTGCCAGAATGTATTAATACGGGCTGTGTGTTAGAGTTCACTAGTTTCTACCAGGGATGGGAACTCAAATCAAGCCTCATAACTCAAACTGCACTCAAGTCCTTAACAAACTCTTCACTTGACTCTGAATCTATGGCTTGGCACTTAATTCAGATCCTACAACTTGGGACTCCAGACTCACCTCACTCTCCATGGCCTGAGACCCTGTACTGGAACAAAAATACATGAGTTGGGACTTGACTCTGTAGGTTGGTATTCTAACTCTACAGTTGGGAACTCGAGACTCAACTTGGACTCTACTGCTATAACACAGTAATCAATCTGGACTATGGCTTGGGACGCTGAACTCAACTTGGACTCTGCACCTGGACACTAACGCTATGGATTCAACTAACATTCTACAGTTTTGGACTTTTGATTCAACTTGGATTCTATGGCTCAGGACTCTGGACTCAACTTGGAGTCTTCGGTTTGAGATTCTGGCCTTCACTTGCATTCTATGGCTTGGGACTCTGGACTCCACTTGTTTTCTATGAATCAGGACTCTGGACTCGACTTGGATTCTACAGGTTGGGACTCTGGAATCAACTTGGAGTCTTCGGCTTGGGATTCTGGTCTTCACTTGGATTCTACAGGTTGGGACTCTAAACTTGACTTGTTTTCTATGAATCAGGACTCTGGACTCGACTTGGGTTATATGGCTTAGGACTCTGGGTTATACTTTTATTCCTCAGATTGGGACTCTAGACTCGACTTGGATTCTACAGGTTGGGACTCTAGACTCAACTTGGAGTCTTTGGCTTGGGATTCTGGCCTTCACTTGCATTCTATGGCTTGGGACTCTGGACTCGAATTGTTTTCTATGAACCAGGACTCTGGACTCGACTTGGATTCTACTGGTTGAGACTCTGGACTCAACTTGGAGTCTTCGGCTTGGGATTTTGGCCTTCACTTGCATTCTATGGCTTGGGACTCCCGACTCGAATTGTTTTCTATGAATCAGGACTCTGGACTCGACTTGGATTCTACTGGTTGGGACTCTGGACTCAACTTGGAGTCTTCGGCTTGGGATTCTGGCCTTCACTTGGATTCTACAGGTTGGGACTCGACTCTAAACTTGACTTGTTTTCTATGAATCAGGACTCTGGACTCGACTTGGGTTATATGGCTTAGGACTCTGGACTATACTTTTATTCTACAGATTGGGACTCTAGACTCTACTTGGATTCTACAGGTTGGGACTCTAGACTCTACTTGTTTTCTATGAATCAGGACTTTGAACTCGACTTGGATTATATGGCTTGGGACTCTGGACTCAACTTGGAGTCTTCGGCTTGGGATTCTGGCCTTCACTTAGATTCTACAGGTTGGGACTCTAGACTTAACTTGTTTTCTATGAATCAAGACTCTGAACTCGACTTGGGTTATATGGCTTGGGACTCTGGACTATACTTTTATTCTACACGTTGGGCCTCTGGACTCAACTTGGACCATGGTTTGTGTTTCTGGACTTCATCTTTCTACATGCATGATTCAAATTTGCAGTTTGGTACTCTGGACTCGGCTTGGATTCTAAAGCTTGAGATGCTGGACTCGACTTGGATCTGTGGTTTTGTACTGTAGATTAGATTGTTTTAACACATCTGGTATTTATTACTGTGTGTTAGTAGGTATTAATGTAAAAAAAAAAAAAATTGTGCTGGTGTGTATGAGTGTCTTACACCGGTGTTGAGTGAGTTGAAATGTATTAGAAGGTGTATATACATGTACGTGTATGTTTTAGGGTTTGTCGGTGTTTGTAAGACTGGACTAGTCACAAACTAACACACTATCCCACACATTTACGAAACAAATGTGTGTGACAGGATTCATTAAAGTGTGTGCTACGCTTATGTACATTCCTTGAGTCATGTAAGTGGGATGGAGTGTGATAAGAAGGTCTGCACTGTTTAGTGATAACCATTTCGCTAACAGTTAAGCGAAGGGACTTGGGTCACGTCTGTGCAGGCTCGTGTTTTCACAGCTCATGAATTTCATATAGCTGTGTTTCTGTGTGCCTTATTGGTTATTTCTATAATGTGATGGCATTGATCATCTGTCTCACACAGACACACACGTATAGGCTCAGAGAGGGAAAACAACCACACACACACACACACACACACACTTTAACAACATGCACACTTTATCGGGAAGCAGTCCAGGCCTACGGCCTTCCACTCGTAACTCTAACGAGGATGCCAATACACTACAGAGGAATAAAACACTGCTGAGAGAAATTTGTAGTGCGAAATGCTGCTCTGGGTTGCCAGATCTTGTTTATACTACTGCTGAGATCGCCGTGCTAATTATATACTTTTACTAAACATTTGCAAAATTAATTCATAACAATCGTAACGGCATGCAAGCTGTTTTACTAATCTGGTCTATGGAGGATTGGGAGTTTCAAATGATATGCCTTTTTCCTCAATGAACGTGCAATTTAGGGCATTTCAACTTAAAAGCACAAAATACAAAGTGCAGCCAATGGAAATTGACTAATTTAGCACCCGGAATATTATTCACTAAGCTGATGTTCCATTATACACACCTTTCTATCGCACCTGTAATGGCAATAGTGTTCACACATTCTCTTTAAACAGAGCCTACAGTCTTATGTTGTGTGTAGCTCTTTTTTTTTTGGACATGCTAATGTGCGTGTGCCTAGGTTTATTTTCGGCTTGACTTTTATGGGAGTCTCTTAGAACTTGCACTGGCTGTCACGAACAAACAGCGCACGCAAAACCCGATTTGCATATTGTTTTCTGCCTCTACTTCGCATGTGACATCATTCATGAAATTGTTCTTCATAAATTACCCACAACACACTCCACGCTTTGTCCCATATCCCATACACAAATTAGCACTCGTTATTTGGACTCTTAGTACGTTAGCACAACAACAACAACAACGCACCACGGCCTCTTTGCTGTAAGCAAGCAGTTTGTCCTCGTCTGACGGATGGAACAGGAGCGTCTCCACGGTGAAGGACAATGGCTGCCTCTGGAACGACGCTCCCTCGTCGGTGCTGATGAAGAGCATCTGATCCTGCTCGTTAATGGTAGAGCTGATCAGAATCACCTGCACACACACACATAAAGATTAGACACGGAGGTACACACATCACCTTTACTATCGCATACATAAAAGGCACACAGTGCAACAGATATGATAAGCCGTGCTCAACATTCTGAACACACCACCCGCACAGTGGTGGTAGCATCATGTTGAGTGTTACCCTCGGCCTCTTCGTTGGCTCTCCATATAATTCTCTCTACTACTCTCTTCACCACTTTTGTGTCCTCTACGCAATGTCACATTGGTGCCGTATTCTATTCCTAAATTTGAATAATGGATTCAATGTCTCTCTGCAGGATGCTCAGTTTGGGATGTATTTATTTATTTATTTATTTATTTTTATAACGACACCCTGATTGATACTTTTTCCAGAACTTTGTCCTGGACTTGTTTTGACAGCTCGTGGTTATCTTTTTTTTGCAGGAAAGTTCTCTGAGGTCTTCCAGGAACATACTGTACATGATCATGTAAATGATCTTTATCAATGCGGCAGGTTATTTTAAGAGGTCGGACTTCTGATTGGAAGGTCAGTGAGTTCAAATCCCACCCACCACCAGGCTGCCACTGCTGCACCCGTGAGCAAGGCCCTTAACCTTCAACTGCTCAGAGATAACTGTAAGTCGCTCTGGATAAGGGCCGAATGGCGTGAATGTAAATGCATGAACTACAGTGTGGAAATCATGCTGCAGTTCATTTATTCCCGAGCGCAGATGCCGAGTCTTCCCCGCAGACGTCCTGAAATTTCTGTACTAGCTCATCTCAGAAAGACTAATCCCTGATCCACGGCTTTAAAGGATAAAACCCGAATCCAGACAGATTATCCAAGGCGTGACATTTCTGCCCTACATTTTAACGGCTCCAAATCCTGACTATTCAAATGCAGTCGCACTTAGCAAACACTTTCAATTCACCTCTTTTGTTTTAAAATGGAGCAGAGACTGAACGACACGGTGATATAAAGTACACAGAGATCATACAGAGGGAAATCCTCACTTAAATATGAACTAGTTAAAGCTGCTCGAATTGTTTTCTTTGCAATGAACATGGTCTAGCTGTATTAGCCAATCAGAGCGCTTGCTGCAATCAGGTGGTCCTCTATGGTTTAACCATGCATACAGCTCATAAAAGCCTAACCTATTACCACACAGGAAGTGGACGTTTTGTTTTGGATTAACTGTGGACATTTAAGAATGTCTGTTGTTACCCAGATGAGGATGGGTTCCCTTCTGAGTCTGGTTCCTCTCTAGGTTTCTTCCTCTTAAACATCTTAGGGAGTTTTTCCTTGCCATTGTCGCCACTCAGTGTCTTTCTCAGTTTGGGATAATTACTCATTTTTACTGTGTGTGTACTGTGTTTATAATCCTGTAAAGCTGCTTTGTGACAATGTCTATTGTAAAAAGCGCTATACAAATAAAATTGAATTGAATTGAATTGATGGAAATGGGATCAGCAGACACATGTACTGTAGATATAATCAGCGTGACATCCCAGAGGAAGAGATTGGGTTGTTGGTTAGTTTTGAAATACCCTGCTACGTGTCTTGATTGTGTGTTAAGCGCAACCTCGTGTATTACCTGTATGTTTTTTTAATTCAATGCAAATGATCAATCCATTGTAGTGACACTACAGCAGGGATTATCTTTCATTGAGGATTTTAAATCCTCTCTGCGCCGGCTAAACACAAGAATAACGCGCCCACTGACACGACGACACAGCTAATAATGTTCTTTATGACACGGAAGGAAAGAAGGTGTGTCCTTGTACCTCATTCCACAGTCAATTTGGGAAGATATTCCATCGCCATGTCTATGATTAAATACAAATGGTGGATGTGGTTCTCAGTGGAGGAGGTGTGGCCTGTGAACCCGTCAATCCCAGTGAAGGAGGCGTGGCTTCTTCGTATGTCAGCCCACACTCTTCAAGCGCATATTTCACTGCAACAGCCCGAAATGATTTTGTATTTAATCACTAGCTTATATAAATGTATCGTTCATATCTCGGGTGATTACCTACACAGTATCTCATCTCTGAAGGACAGATACATGCACTGCGTTACATATGTTTATGAAATCACTCAGGATAGTTGTCATGTGAAAGGATGAATTCGTGAGACGCTTGGCATTGAAAAGGAAAACCATGAAGGGAAGGAGAGGAAGCGAATGAAGAGCTGAGAACTGCAACTTTCACCGCAGTGATGAAAAAACAGACCCTTTCTGCATCGTCTACAATCACAACATGACTCTGCCTGCTTATTACTGCTGCTTAGGTCATTTAGCAATTATTGACCAAAAAATAATTTAAAAAAAATAGAATAGCACAGGAACTTCATCAATCCACAGCCCTGAATGGAGCAAGAATGAAAACGGGAGGAGAGAGAGAAAGAGAGAGAGAGAGAGAGAGAGAGAGAGAGAGAGAGAGAGAGAGGAAGAGAGAGAGAGAGAGAGAGAGAGAGAGAGAGAGAGGAAGAGAGAGAGAGAGAGAGAGAGAGAGAGAGAGAGAGAGAGAGAGGGAAGAGAGAGAGACAAAGAGAGAGAGAGAGAGAGAGGAAGAGAGAGAGAGAGAGAGGGAGAAGAGAGAGAGAGAGAGAGGAAGAGAGAGATAGAGAGAGAGAGAGCGAGAGAGAGAGGAAGAGAGAGAGATAGAGAGAGGAAGAGAGAGAGAGAGAGAGAGAGAGAGAGAGAGAGAGAGAGAGAGAGAGAGAGAGAGAGAGAGAGAGAGAGAGAGAGGAAGAGAGAGAGAGATAGAGAGAGGAAGAGAGAGAGAGAGATAGATAGAGAGAGAGGAAGAGAGAGAGAGAGAGAAAGGGGAGAGAGAGTGAGAGAGAGAGATAGAGAGAGAGATAGAGAGAGGAAGAGAGAGAGAGAGAGAGAGAGAGAGAGATAGAGAGAGAGAGAGAGAGAGAGAGAGAGAGAGGAAGAGAGAGAGAGAGAGAGAGAGAGAGAGAGAGAGAGAGAGAGAGAGGAAGAGAGAGAGGAGAGGAAGAGAGAGAGAGAGAGAGAGAGAGGAAGAGAGAGATAGAGAGAGAGAGAGAGAGAGAGAGAGAGAGAGAGAGAGAGAGAGAGAGAGAGAGAGGAGAGAGGAGAGAGAGAGAGAGAGAGAGAGAGAGAGAGAGAGAGAGAGAGAGAGAGAGAGAGAGAGAGAGAGAGAGAGAGAGAGAGAGAGAGAGAGAGAGAGAGGAAGAGAGAGATAGAGAAAGAGAGAGAGAGAGAGAGGGGAAGAGAGAGAGAGAGAGAGAGAGAGAGAGGAAGAGAGAGAGATAGAGAGAGAGAGGAAGAGAGAGAGACATTGGAGTTATTTTTATTTTTTATTTATGTTACTCCACAATAATTCACTCACTGTTTATTTATTTATTTTTTTAATTCTAAAGAATGACACGCCTTAATTTAATGGAATGTCCATAAAGCAGGTGCGCTTGTGTTCTGACCCGCTGACTGTAGTGCTAATGCACTCTACACCATGACCCAGCTACTGGTTTCTACACCTGTACAATAGTGTAATGACGGAAGGAAGTGCAGTAAACAATGGAGTAACACTTCTAATTTTACAGGAAACACAAAGGATCTTTCGCTCGCACGTCCTGAGACGCTTCTCTGCAGATGGCATGTAGCCGGCGGGACAGCCAGGGTCAGAGGGTTAATCTACCTGTTTGACGTTAATGTCTTTCATTTAGCGCCTGTCAAGAACCACACGTCATCTCCCAGACGCTACAGCGCCTAAAGCTGATCAACAGAAATCATTACGCTGTAGCGAGACAGCAGACACTTTCAGACCAGAGATCCATGTTTCTCCAACAATACACTGTATGAATACTGTGGAGGAAATGAGGACACGTGTAATAACTAGATTTCCAATAAAGTTATTCAAATGGAATTTTCACCAGACTTCAGTATTAACTCAAGCAATCTGGAAATATAAAGAATTCACAATATTCATCCATCCATCCATCCATCCATCCATCCATCCTCTACCGCTTACTCCTGTATCAGGGTCACGGGGAACCTGGAGTCTATCCCAGGAGGCATCGGGCACAAGGCGGGGTACACCCTGGACAGAGTGCCAGTCCATCACAGGGCACATTC
>JAFFST010053261.1:64395-80401 GCA_022414735.1 Noturus placidus
GATTAGTGCTCTGATTTCCGTGCTGAGGAAGTGAGAGGGGATTATTAAGGGATCAGGTCCAGAATAGCCACGGGGTGTCTGTGTGTGTGTGTGTGTGTGTGTGTGTGTGTTGAGAGAAAAGTAGAAATGTAGCCATTCTACACACACACCAATTATACTATAATAGTATAAAAGACAAACACACTTTTTGGCGAATTGTTAGAAACTGTGTGTAGGAGTAATTTGCAGACTCAAAGCCCACAAGAGAACAACAAACCGAGAGAAAACCACCAACAAAGTGACACACACACACACACACACACACACACACACACACACACACACACACACACACGTTTATATTTAAATATATCTGGAACACCACACACACCCCAGCTCTGGGTTCCCGTGTGTATCCCACCTACAGGGATTCCAGAAAGGGGCGGAGCTAATGCACATCCCTGCTGGTTGTATTTCTCCACACGGCTGACTCCGGAGCACTCAGGATGAACATCTCAGAGTTGAGATGGAGATGTTCCTCAGGTTCTACAATGCCATGGTGCAGTAATTCTTCTTCTCCTTCACTTGACTCTCCCAGCAGTCTCGCTGTCACTCCACATCTCCTGCTCTATAAATAACCGCAGGGTGAAGCAGGAGAATTCTATAAGGATGAAGTGCTAATGTTCTATTAATGTCTACGGATATTAGCAGAGTCGTCGAGCGGCGCTATCTCAGCACATCACAGAGAAACGGCGGAGGAGATAACGAGTGAGACTGGTGAGCCTCTTCCACTTTCCCCACTTCCATTAAAAGTCTATTAAAAGTTTTACACTCAGAGTCCCGGGGCATCGGGGCGGCCATGACACTTATTAATGTGGACAAAAACATGGACGGGGAACATGTGTCTCACTCTCTCCTTCTGTCTCGCTGTCTCTCATTGCCTCTCTCCCTATTTCTCTGTCTCACTCCCTCTTTCTCACTCTCTCCTTCTGTCTCACTCTCACTCATTGCCTCTCTCCCTCTTTCACTGTCTCACTCCCTCTTTCTCACTCTCTCCTTCTGTCTCACTTTCACTCATTATCTGGATTCATCTTTCTCTGTCTCACTTTCTGTCTGTCTCTCTCCCTCTTTCTCACTCTCTCCTCCTGTCTCACTCTCACTCATTGCCTCTCTCCCTCTTTCACTGTCTCACTCCCTCTTTCTCACTCTCTCATTCTGTCTCACTCTCACTCATTATCTGGATTCATCTTTCTCTGTCTCACTCCCTCTTTCTCACTCTCTCCTCCTGTCTCACTCATTGCCTCTCTCCCTCTTTCACTGTCTCTCTCACTCTTTCTCACTCTCTCCTCCTGTCTCACTCTCACTCATTGCCTCTCTCCCTCTTTCACTGTCTCACTCCCTCTTTCTCACTCTCTCCTCCTGTCTCACTCTCACTCATTGCCTCTCTCCCTCTTTCACTGTCCCACTCCCTCTTTCTCACACTCTCCTTCTGTCTCACTTTCACTCATTATCTGGATTCATCTTTCTCTGTCTCACTCTCTGTCTGTCTCTCTCCCTCTTTCTCACTCTCTCTTGTCTCACTCTCAATCATTGCCTCTCTCCCTATTTCACTGTCTCACTCTCTCCTCCTGTCTCACTCTCACTTATTGCCTCTCTCCCTCTTTCACTGTCTCACTCCCGCTTTCTCACTCTCTCCTCCTGTCTCACTCTCACTCATTGCCTCTCTCCCTCTTTCACTGTCTCACTCTGTATGTCTATTTTCCTCTTTCACTGTTTCACTCTCTCTCTCTCTCTTTCTCTCTCACTCTCTCATTGTCTCACTCCCTTACTCTCTCGCTCACACATCTCTCCTTGTTTCTCTCTCTCTCACACTTCCTCTCTCTGTCTCTCTCTCTCTCTCTCTCTCTCTCACACACACACACACTTCTCCATCTCTTTTGTTCTGCCCCTTCATATTTCCTCGTCATGTCTCTCTGTAGCTCTTATCTCACCGTCTCCTCAGCTCATCCTATTCTCTCTGCTTGTTTCTCTCTCTTGGTTCTGTCCCTCCATATTTCCTACCCTTCATCCTGTCTTCCGTATTGATTCCTGTATAGAATGGAGATGTGCTGTGGTGATGGCTGACCATGTGGGAAAAACTCTGACTGGGCCTGAAAGAAAAAGGAAAACTCTCCATCAGGACTGATGGTTTTGTCAATGTAACACGTGAGCTGAATCTCACGGCGGCACAATCAACACGACCTCACTCGACATGTTCTGTTCGACATCACGTGTTCGAGCCGTCTACAGAGCGCCGACCAATCAGAACTCGGGGAAGGTCGCTGCAGTCCAACTGCGCATTTACAGGAAAATAAATCCGCACAATACCTGGAGAAGTTCATTGTTGGAGTCTCCATATGAAAATATTATCACAGTAAAACAAATTAAAGAGCAAACCTCTCTGCTGCTTGCTAACTAGCTTAGCAAAATAGCCCACTAATATAAATAGCATGAATATATACAACCCTGAGACATTTATGACACAATGTTTCCCTTTAAGAACGACTTCCAGGTGGAACCCTTTACACTTCATTGTCCAAAGAACCCTTTAAGAACCCTTAAAGAGCGTATCGAATACCTGAATGTTAACTTACCCATCAGTTAATACAAAAGCTTTTAGGGGAAAAAAGGGTCCTTCATGGTTCCTTTGAGGGTTTATTGGACAATTACGGTATCTTAGGATCCAAATAAACCCATGTCATAGGAAACACTTTGTTACAGCGTTCTATACCAGAAGCATCATGGGTTCTTCTAAACGGAAAATGGAAAAACCCTGAAGGGTGAATGGTGTAGACGGACACGTCCCACTTCTGCCACCATGCATCACTACACAATCAGACTTATCCCTGACTTATACAATCTGAAGAACTCTCAACAGGGGTGTGTGGTTGTGCACGGTGGCTTAGTGGTTAGCACGTCCGCCTCACACCTCCAGGGTCCGGGGTTCGAGTCCCGCCAGGGCCATGTGTGTGCGGAGTTTGCATGTTCTCCCCGTGTGTCGGGAGTTTCTTCCGGGTACTCCGGTTTCCTCCCCCAGTCCAAACACATGCATGTTAGGCTGATTGGCGTGTCTAAAGTGTCTGTAGTGTGTGAATGTGTGTGTGAGTGTGTATGTGATTGTGCCCTGTGATGGACTGGCACTCTGTCCAGGGTGTACCCCGCCTTGTGCCCCATGACCCCTGGGATAAACTCGAGGTTCCCTAATGACCCTGAAAAGGAGTAAGTGGTTGAAGATGGATGGATGGATGGATGGAACTCTCAACAGAACATGTTCAGTGGTTTTTTTCTTAATCTAGTACTTAGTGTGTTGTTGTTTTGCTCTCGTTCAGAGTTTGTTGCATTAGTCTTTGCTTTCAGCGCCTGTTCCCTGCTATTTGTTTTAAATGGTTACAGACTCTTATTTTCACATGATACCTTCTGTACTTCTGTATTTTTGCCGTCTTCCTGTGTAACTGTAAAGCGTTACATTCATAGCATCCATACGTCTGTATTTTTAAAACACAGTTCTTAATCTTGTTCTGCGTATTCTTATACTCTTACACCGTGAAGAGCGTGCGCACACACACACACACACACACACTGAGCCTAAGTGCACCAAACAACAAGACCAAACATCAAACAACAAGAACCAAGTTCAGTCCAGACGCAGAGAAAGAGTAAGCCTCGGCACCAGCGCTCTGTCAAAACGAATCAGATAAAAGGAGGACTGGACAGCGAGATAGAGACTTACGATCAGTCTGAGTTAAGCTCCTGATTCGACAGAATAACAGCCCTGTCTCGGCTGGTGTTCGGTCGGCAGGGAGCGATCGATAAAGCCTGTTGCTACAGGAAACGAAATAAGTCTTTACAGGTTGGCAATATACTCCAGTCATAATGATAGAAGTGGACACAAGCTGCAATGTGTTTACAACCTAACAAGTAATGTTTCGATAAAATTAGCCAGTAAAAACAGTTAGCGAGACAGGAATGAGAAAATTGCATCAGATGATGTTGAGGTCTGCAACTGTGCAATAACATCAAGGAGTCTTCAGCCAAGACTTAATGAAGAAGGCGGCGTAAGATTCTTGTGAACATATTACTTACTTAAACCTATAGAGCAGTAGAACTGCAACTTTTACTGTCCTTCAGCCCCAACACACCTCGTTAAACACCATCAGCTGAATCAACTGAAAAAACACCATGTGGAGCCGGTGAAACAGCAGAGAGAGAGAAGGGAGAGAGAGAGAGAGGGGAGAGAGAGAGAATGAGAGAGAGAGAGAGAGGGAGGGAGAGAATGAGAGAGAAAGAGAGAGAGGGAGGGAGAGAATGAGAGAGAAAGAGAGAGAGGGAGGGGAGAGAGAGAGAGAGAGAGGGAGAGAGAGGGGGGGGAGAGAGAGAGAGAGAGAGAGAGTGGAGAGAAAGAGAGAGAGGGAGGGAGAGAATGAGAGAGAAAGAGAGAGAGGGAGGGAGAGAATGAGAGAGAAAGAGAGAGAGGGGAGAGAGAAAGAATGAGAGAGAGAGAGAGAGAGAGGGGAGAGAGAGAGAGAGAGAGAGAGAGAGAGGGGGGGAGAGAGAGAGAGAGAAGAGAGGGGGGAGAGAGAGAGAGAGAGGGGGGGGGAATGAGAGAGAGAAAGAGAGAGAGGGGAGAGAGAAAGAATGAGAGAGAGAGAGAGAGAGAGAGAGGGGAGGAGAGAGAGAGGGAGGAAGAGAGAGAGCGAGGGGGGGAAAGGGAGAGAGAGAGATAGAGAGAGAAAGAGAGAGAGAGGGAGAGAGAGAGCGAGGGGGGTAAAGGGAGAGAGAGAGATAGAGAGAGAGGGGGAGAGATAGAGAGAGGGAGAGAGAGATAGAGAGGGAGAGAGAGGGAGAGAGAGGGAGAGAGAGATATTGTGTGTTATAAAACCCAAGCAATGATTTTACTTTATTATCGTGTACTCTTTATCAGATACAAACATTCTCCATCAATCATCTAAAGCCATTATAAGACAAGATAAAGTGCCATAAAATTCCAGCAGTTATCATCAGATAACACTGTGTCCCCCTATTGTACACAAACAGTGACCATCAAATGACCAACCTTCTCCATCGGGGAGCAAGAGAGAGAGAGTGTGTGTAGTCTGTTGGAAGAAGTGTTGTCTTTAATATTTAGGTGGTTAAATAATAGTAACTGTCTAAAATATTCAAGCGGTTAGAAGGTGGGTCCTGACACAACCCCACAAAAACAAGTGTACAAGAGTGTCTTCCTCTCAATTATTAAAAGCTCGTGTAATAAAATGCATTAAAAGTTTTCAGAAGTTTCAGTTGCGTTCTCCTTTAGTTCCTTCCTTCTATTAAGCTGCATTGCTAAGTCTGAATAAAGAACAACAATGGCAAGGTAAATATTATATATACAGAATCTTTTGCAGTCCTTTATATTCCCTCAATCACCCTTTTGTCTTAAATCTCATACTAGATTCACCCCCAGGTACTTACATTCTCCATCAGCACCAATGTTCTCTACAAAACCTCACCACTGTCATTTCAGCAGCGTTTGACACAGTCACCCACACGTCTGTCTTGTCCACCCTCATCGTGGTGCAGAATGGCAGTGGTTTGCTTTACCTGGACGGTCACTCATACCAGGTGACCTCCTGCACACAAACTCTCCACTGGTATCCCACAAGTTTCAATAGGTGTTCCTCTTCTATTCTCCATCTATGCTCGATCTCTTGGTGAGCACATACCACTGTTATACAGATGACACTCAACTCATTCTCTGTCTGGCAGATATCTCAACATGGATGGCATCTGATCCGATGAAACTTAATCCCAGCAAAACTGAACTGCTGTTCATCCCAGGTCATTCATCACCATGTCAGGATCTTGTGATCTCCCTGAACAACTCTCTGATCCCAGCTGCTGCACACAACCTTGGGGTAACTATGGACAATAAACTGTCCCTTTCCCCCAAATCTTATACGCTCATGTCAATTTCTCCTTTAAAACATCAGTACGATTCGTCCATTTCCATCCTAACAGACCACTCAGGTGCTGGTTCAGTCTCTTGTCATTTCGAGACTAGACTCCTGGCAGGCCTGACTCTGAGCGCCATTCGACCTCTACGACTGATCCAGAATGCAGCTGCTTGACTTTTTTCAACCTTCCTATGTTCTCCCACAGCACCCTATTGCTAAGCTCCCTCCACTGGTTTCCTGTAGCTGCCTGTAGATTTAAAACACTGATGCTTGCCTAAAACGTCTAAAATGGACGAGCACCCACTCAAACTCAAATCACTTATCGCACTGCCCCACACTCCCTCTGAACCTCTAGCACCACTAGACTTGTCCCACCATCTCTCAGGGACCAAGGTAGGCATGCATCAGACTTGTCTCTGTTCTGGAATCTAGGTGGTGGAATGAACTTCCCCTAGATGACCGAACAGCTGATTCACTGGCGGTCTTCAAATGATGTTTAAAGATATGGGCGCGTGGTGGCTTAGTGGTTAGCACGTTTGCCTCACACCTCCAGGGTCCGGGGTTCGAGTTCTGCCAGGGCCGTGTGTGTGCGGAGTTTGCATGTTCTCCCCGTGTGTCGGGGGTTTCCTCCGGGTACTCCGGTTTCCTCTCCTAGTCCAAACACATGCATGGTAGACTGACTGGCGTGTCTATAGTGTATGAATGGGTTTGTGAGTGTGTATGTGATTGTGCCCTGTGATGGACTGGCACCCTGTCCATAGTGTACCCCGCCTTGTGCCTGATGATTCCTGGGATAAGCTCCAGGTTCCCTGTGACCCTGATAAAGGAGTAAGTGGTAGAAGATGGATGGATGGATGTTGTCTGTGTGCTTTTCTTACTATATTACCTCCCAACCGAGTTTATAGACTGATGGTATTCTTAGTCCGTGACCTAGTGAACCAGTATCAGGATGTATTTATTGATAGAGACTTCAAAGCACTTCTGTAAGTCGCTCTGGATAAGTGCGCCTGCCAAATGCCTTAAATGTAAATGTATCAAACCCATATTCTCACTTAAACACCAACATTCCCCATCGATAAAGTCAATCTCTATCATACTCCAACATTCTACTAACACAAAACCTATCCATAAAACACCAACATTCTATATCAAATACATTCCAACATTCCCCATAAAACATCACATGCAAGTGTTCCCAATAAAACAATATTTACCATGAAATACCATCATTCTTCATAAAACACAAATGCTCTCATTAAAACACTAACGTTCCCCAGAAAACAACATTCTCCACAAAACATCAAATACAAGTGTTCTCCAAAAAAACAATCTTCTCCATTAAACTGTCATTCTCCAGAAAACACCAACATACTCCACCTATACCAATGTTCTCTATAAAACACCAAAGATCTCCATCAATACCAATGTTCTCCATAAAACACCAAAGATCTCCATCAATACCAATGTTCTCTATAAAACACCAAAGATCTCCATCTATACCAATGTTCTCCATAAAACACCCAAAATCTCAATCAATACCAATGTTCTCCATAAAACACCAAAGATCTCCATCTATACCAATGTTCTCCATAAAACACCAAAGATCTCCATCAATACCAATGTTCTCCATAAAACACCCAAAATCTCAATCAATACCAATGTTCTCTATAAAACACCAAAGATCTCCATCTATACCAATGTTCGCCATAAAACACCCAAAATCTCCATCTATACCAATGTTCTCTATAAAACACCAAAGATCTCCATCAATACCAATGTTCTCTATAAAACACCAAAGATCTCCATCAATACCAATGTTCTCCATAAAACACCAAAGATCTCCATCAATACCAATGTTCTCCATAAAACACCAAAGATCTCCATCTATACCAATGTTCTCCATAAAACACCAAAGATCTCCATCAATACCAATGTTCTCCATAAAACACCAAAGATCTCCATCAATACCAATGTTCTCCACAAAACACCAACCTTGTCCATGGAATGCCAGCATTCCAGCAGTGACCCTTTTCCTGCACCATATCCCTCATAAACACCATCCATCATCCCTTCTCCAAGCCCTCTTCTCTCCACCCTTTGGCTTTCCCAGGAGTCATCGGTATGTAAAATAGAGCAGAGTTCAGAAACTAGAGCAGATTCCCGAACTTACATCACCAGCTGTTGCACCATCATCATTCACTCACTCTCGCTCCCAAAACGTCAGTTCTCCTCAGTTTCAAAACACACTCTATCCTTCACGAACTCATAAATATCACAGAGAGTTTTTTTTTTTAAGTGTCTCTACAAAAAAAAAGAAAAAAGTTATTCTAATCTGGTTTAAATCTCTGGTTTAATTCCTGAGCTGTCGGAACGTTGCTGTCAATTTCCTCAAACCGTTTTTGTTCCGTGTCCTGAAAACAAGGTCAGACTGAATCTGGTCGCGTCTACACTAGTTCAGTGATGCAGATGAAAGTCATGGTCCTTTTCAAACCACTTATAAAGTTGTCTACTTTTTAATGTATTAACCACGCCATTGATGTGTATGCTGTTCCTGATAGTGCACTCAGATTTCCCCGCCTCGCAAAATACAGACCTTTCCTGTTTAACATGGTTATCCCTGACGGTTCTCCATGTTCTCCATGAAATACAACAATTCTTTATCAACGTTAATGTTCTCCATAAAACACCAACGTTCTCTGTTTACCCCTGAAGGTTCTCTTAGTGCATTACTATTTTTTATGCTAATTTTACCTTCGACAAGGGCAGAACACTCATCAACACCACTACACGTCAACCTAGAGCCCCTGAGCTAGAACTCCCTCAACATCTACAGGGGTATTAAACCCTCCTGATCTGAATCTCATGCAATCCCTGGATGGAAAGAAGAAAAAAAAAATGCTGACCAGCCTCAGGCTCGGCGTCACACTAAGAGGCTTTAATGCTAATAAAAAGTTTTACCTCCAGTGCCCGAATTAATCACTCACCTGCTGAAAGAAGTGGAGTAATTATCAAGCAGCAACGCAGACAACGCAAAGTGACAGCACGAGCGTGACGTGAATAGCAGCACCGCAAGGACGCCGTTAGCCGAGCTGCACTAAACGAGGTTTTTATGAAACAGAGCTCATAAATCATGTGGCGGATCCTGCGCTGACACCAAAAACAGGATCTGTCACGTCGGCACGGCGCAGGAACGACGCCGTGTAAAACTTCAAGCCCAGCGTATTTGTTCGCCCAGCCGGAGCGGCGATAACATTGATCAAGCATTAACTCGTGAAGCGTCAACATGATAAACTTTGTTTAGCAGAAACACAAAAATACCTAAATGCTGCCTATACTGTATAGTGATGTATTTATGAAGCCTACGGATAATGAGACGTTGTGAAAAGAGCGTTATGGTTAGCACCGCAACGTGAGCAGATCCTGCTGTTCGATTCCTCTTATACCATGCCAACTGTTTTTTCTTTTCTTTTCTTTTCTTTTTTTTATTAAAGGACAATGGTCCTGTGTGGGCGGAGTTTGCATGTTCTCCCCGTATTTGGCAATTAATGCTTAACCCTCAGCTGCTCAGGTGAATAATTAAATAAAATGTAAGCCCTGGGCTTAGTGGTTAGCACGTCCGCCTCACACCTCCAGGGTCCGGGGTTCGAGTCCCGCCAGGGTCATGTGTGGGTGGAGTTTGCATGTTCTCCCCGTGTGTCGGGGGTTTCCTCTGGGTATGCCAGTTTCCTCCCCCAGTCCAAAGACATGCATGTTAGGCTGATTGGCGTGTCTAAAGTGTTCGTAGTGTATGAATGTGTGTGTGAGTGTGTATGTGATTGTGCCCTGTGATGGACTGGCACTCTGTCCAGGGTGTAACACCGCCTTGTGCCCGATGCCTCCTGGGATAGGCTCCAGGTTCCCCGTGACCCTGATAAAGGAGTAAGTGGTATAGAAGATAATGGATGGATGGATGGATAGATAAAGCACATCATACTTTTTCCAAGGTGAAAGTTCCTCTTCTCGCTTACGTTACAGCAGCTGTAAACAGTGACGTTAATAACAGCTTGTCATGTTGCCGAGAATCCACAAAGCCTCTGCGCTGTTGATAATTTAATGCTACAGCTTTACCTCTGACACTGGAGACTCCTTCCATAAATGATATGTAAACATCGCCTGACAGAGAACATTCAAGCCTTTCTCAGATCATTCAACATGAACGTTGAAAAGCACGTAAAGATGCACGTTTTCTCTGAGCAACTTTTGGAAACTCGCAGAAAAACGAATGGACTGAGTTGCCAGTTTATTAGAGATACCAGTATAATAATGAGTTAAAACAAAATTCAGCAAATTCACCTCAGAGACGTGGAGCTGGTGAGCATTGAAACTGTTATAATAGCCCTCATATATGCTTTACTCAATAAGTCATTTAAAGCATGGGAAATAATCTATGTCGACACACACACACACACACACACACACAGACGAAAACATCAATATTCCTTTACTCTCAAAGACTGTTGGATGAATATGCAAAATGCAAATATCCTCCCACCATCACCGCCCACCCCTGTTCCTCTAGAGTCCTGATGTTACTGCTCTGTGGTACCACATTGCTATTAGCATAGTTTAGCATATCAAACCATGACTGCTCCAAGTCAGTGAGCCTATTGTCTGCAATCATGACAGCGCGTGCACTCTTCCAAACGGTTTTCTTTTCTTGTTTATAGATAAAATATCCACTTTACCATCCGAGAGCTGTTAAGAACAAACAATAGGGAAATGTGTTGTCGGTTGGTACGATTCACACCACGGAGCAATAGCATGCTGGACTGTGATTGGTCAGAAAGGTGTTGATTAATTCTCTGTAACAGCAGCCCTGACAGAAATCACAGCTTTACGTTCCAACACGTTTCTACGGTAACCGCTCATTCACAGGGATATTCAATTGTTGATGCGGTTGTTGATACGCTTTCTGTAAGGAGACATTTCTGTGACGTTTGTGCAAGGTGTCAGCGCTCTGTATCAGTCAGGGTGTTTTATTCCTTTCCCTGGACAATGTTTTATTTCTAAACCGACAGAAATTATAGAGCGTACTGCAGTGCGACGTATAATCCAGAAAATGCAGCACCAGGTGCCGAGGCTCTACCCGACACATCGTCAGCAATTCCACGGAAAAGAAGCATCTGCTTGTTTCTTAGAATAATTGGAAACACACCAAGTGATCACCTCGAACACAGTCTAGAAATTACCCACTGATTTAGCAAGAATATACAGGACCAAAGCCCAGGCGAAGAGGAAGTGAAAACATGCCGGGTCAGGAGGTAGAACACAGAGATGTCAGCTAACAGCACATACACTCCATGACACGGCATGTTACATCATATGTATTGTGTAGGTGGATGTTCAGCCCTGGGGCTCCAGCAGCCTGTAAATTGATTCAGATAACTGAGCCAATGTGGAGGATATTTTAAACTCTCAAACTGTAAACATGTGTTACAGGGTTGAGCCGCATGAAACCCATAAGCAAATAAGTAAGATAAAACCAGACCTGATTACAGCATGAATTATCCGAGTTTCAATGACACATTGGATCGGACATGTCCTCATGTTGTTTAGCAACAACTTCAGCTAAACAACCGAGTAAGGATGACTCAGCGGACACAGCCAGCAGGAACTAATAAAGCTCGTCTGGTCGTTTTAGCATTGTGCAGGACACACGTCATGAAAACGCTGTTCAGTGTTAAACTTATCGACGGCATAAATGTGCCGTTTTGTAAAGACTCATCCAACGTGGAGACAAGCAAAGTGACCTTCATGTTACAGGACACAAGAGAAACCTAGAACCAGCTCTAATCTAGTGAAACCTAACATAACCAAAGAGCTACTCATGAATACACAAATAATACTACAAACACAAAGGTTATTTTTTTCCATCTCTTAGTGGTTCTCACCCAAGATTTGACGGTACATGGCCCCGTCCATCGTCCCTATAATGCGGTGAAGTCGTCCTGTCCACTTAGCAGAAAAACACCCCCGAAGCATAATGTCTCCACCTCCATGTGTGACGGTGGCGATGGTGTTCTTGGGGTCATAGGCAGCATTCCTCCTCCTCCAAACACGGCGAGTTGAGTTGATGCCAAAGAGCTCCATTTTGGTCTCATCTGACCACCAGAGGACAACTGGGTGAAAGTGTTGTGGTCAGATGAGACCAAAATGGAGCTCTTTGGCCTCAACTCTACTCGCCGTGTTTGGAGGAGGTGGAATGCTGCCTATGACCCCAAGAACACCATCCCCACCGTCAAACATGTAGGTGGAGACATTATGCTTTGGGGGTGTTTTTCTGCTAACGGGACAGGACAACTTCACCACATCAAAGGGACGATGGGCGGGGCCATGTACCGTCAAATCTTGGGGGAGAACCTCCTTCCCTCAGCCAGGGTATTGAACATGAAGTCATTACTAAGTCATTACCAAGTACTAAGTCATGTTTTGCAGAGGGGTCAAATACTTATTTCCCTCATATATACTTATATCCCTCGTTATTCTGTCTCTCACTGTTCTAATAAACCCACCATTAAAATTATACACTGATCATTTCTTTATCAGTGGGCAAACGTACAAAATCAGCAGGGGATCAAATACTTTTTTTTTTTTTTTCCCTCACTGTATTCTTTCTTTTAGATTGTTATCAATGCTTTTTATTTCTGTTCTTTGATTTGATTTGTGTTACTTTTATCGCATGAATATTATGAAATGTTTATGTACAGGGTCCTTGGCTACCCTCAAAGGTGCTTACAAAACAACAAAGAAGCTATTATCGTTAATATTGTTGTAATTCCTAAATGTAATCCGCTACATCACACCGTCCAACCTTGGAATCATAGAAGCATTCTCAGAGATGTCCTTCACACAGTGAAAGCAAAATAAGAACAGAGGTTTACGATCTTGTCGACTTCCAGAGAAATAGTCACGTCTAATAGCAGCACTCGTTCTGGTCAGAAAGAAGGATGGAGCATTACGGTTGTGCTTCAATGTTATTGCTCAGATCCTCAGGAACGTTAGTCATAGATGGTCAAACTCTGAAAACAAATCCCCACCATATTACTTTTTAGTAAAAAAAAAACCTTCCTCAGAATATATGTACACACTTTTCAGGCTCTATAAGTCTAACCCAACACAAGAAGAATGCTATTTTTAAAGGCACAATGCGTTAGGCAAGGCCGCGGCTATTGGACTCCAATAAAGCTGGATTTATGACTCATTGGTGCATCCTGCAGGGATTTGAACCTTTGTGCTTTAGTGTTTGCTAGCATAGCGCACTGCGCTGTAGAGAATCAGAACGTGATACTGAAGGAAGCCATTCATGAGGCGAAAACGTGTACTGAATTACCTGGGTAAGATCAAACCAGAAGAAAATCAAGGACATATTGTATCAACAATATCCCAAGACCATTAAGAAATCATAACTGTGAGCGTGATATGACATTCAACTGATAGCTATAGCGTAACACTGAGTGTCTCTATCATGCCTGATGAACACAAAATGTGACTGTAGTTCTTTGTCTACATGTACGACCTGACGTCCGATTCAACAAAGGAAAGCGCTGAGAAATCGCACTGGTTATTTAACTAGTATGTCCACTGGCTGCATGAGGTGTCAATCAAAGCCATGCATCTCTCCTCCCACCATGTCGTGTTGATTATAAACTGTCAACCGTGTGGACTCCGATGTGACGTTCATGTATTTAAAATAACTAAACGTTATTTGTAGATAAAATCAAATGATTATTTTAAATTTAAAGCCATTATTTAATATGCCTTTTATGATGTATGTATTTTTTGCTTTTCCACGTGTGTTCTGTTTTGATTCATGTCTTCTGAGTCTGGGGCAGCTGTGTCTCAGTCGGTAGAGCGGGTTGTCCACTAATCCACTAATCGTAGGGTTGGTGGTTCGAATCCCGGCCCGGGTGATCCCATGCCGAAGTGCCCTTGGGTAAGACACTGAACCCTAAGTTGCCCCCGATGGCAAGCTAGCACCTTGCATGCAGCTCTGCTACCATTGGTGTGTGAGTGTGTCTCATTTGTAAGTCGCTTTGGATAAAAAGCATCTGCTAAATGAATAAATGTCAATGTAATGTCTTATCTCCACCCATGTCCTGTCATTGGTTGTCTCCCTCTACTCCGGTTTCCTCCCCCAGTCCAAACACATGCATGTTAGACTGATGGGCGTGTCTAAAGTGTCCGTAGTGTATGAATGGGTGTGTGAGTGTGTATGTGATTGTGCCCTGTGATGGACTGGCACCCTGTCCAGGGTGTACCCCGCCTTGTGCCCGATGCCTCCTGGGATAGATTCCAGGTTCCCTGTGACCCTGATAAAGGAGTAAGCGGTGGAGGATGGATGGATGGATGGTAAGCCCTGGATAAGGGCATCTGCCAAATGCCTATAATGTAAATGGTAAAAGGTTAAACCAATGTTCTATGGCTACTTTAGTTCTATCTTTCCAATGAAACAATATATATATATTTTCTTTCAATAGATATTGTGAATTTGAAATGTTTAAACAGTTCCGGCATTGCTAATGTGAAGAGCAACCACCTAGTACTGCTATAATGGGGCACAAATGCTAAGGTCAAGGATCGTGCATGGATAAAAGGAGGCAGGTGTTAATAGCTAACGCCCTGTGAGTCTGTTAGGCAGGCAAGAGTCACCACTGCTGACATGCTGACCTGCCGTTACACTTTATTTACACATGTGATTTACAGATCAACTGAAACCTGTCAAGAAAGAGCCAACTTTCACACGTGCCAAAAATCAGGACACCATGGCAGAAAAAAAACCGATTAACCATGCTGGTTTTGATCTAAAATAGTAAATACTGCGCTCTGCGTAGGTCAGAATGTATATTCATAAATCTCGTGATTATTATAAATCAAAAGTGGTTTGCTTCAGTGTAAATGGTTTCTGTGTACAATCCATACAAATAAATTCCTTTTAAAATATACACTGATGTCCTTATAGGAAATCAATTAGCTAAATTCTGATATTTATTGGGCGGCTGTGTCTCAGTCGGTAGAGCGGGTTGTCCACTAATCCACTAATCATAGGGTTGGCGGTTGGAATCCCGGCCCGGGTGATCCCATGCCGAAGTGTCCTTGGGCAAGACACTGAACCCTAAGTTGCCCCCGATGGCAAGCTAGCACCTTGCATTAACCTTGCATTAAGCTAGATAACACCTAGCGCTCTGCTCCCATTGGTGTGTGTGTGTGTGTGTGAATGGGTGAATGAGACACCGTGTAAAGCGCTTTGGATAAAAGCGTTATATAAGTGCGCCATTTATTTATTTATTTGTGTAAGACTCCCTATGGAAATGTCTGTTTTTTTGGAGATACATGTTTATTTGGAAAATGAAACACTAATTGTTAACGCCACAATGCGGTAGTTACAATTCATTTATTTTATTTTTTTTTTGGCCATCAAGTAAACAGTAGAGTTTTATTATTTTGTATGGACGAAAGCCTATGAATGAGTGTGAAGATGATTTATTTATCTTTTTTTTTTAAAGCGCAACGTGGTAGGTTTAACAGCATTCTCAATAAAGACAGCTGTGTATTTGTGTCGAACTGTGGAAGACACAATCAGAGAATGCTGATATGGGCAAAAGAATGAAAATTGCAGATCAGAGAGAGAGAGAGAGAGAGAGAGAGAGAGAGAGAGAGAGAGAGATTGATGTTGAATGGATATTATTGGGAACAAGAGAAAATTTTATTGCAGACTCGCTGAGCGTTTGCTCATCATACAAAAGAACACACAGCAGTAGTGCCCAATCAGGAAGCAGTTGGGTGTAAAGTAATGAGTTATAGTTCATCTTAAAGCTGGTTGACTTGATTCGATGTCATGTCCATTGAAAGTCTCTTACATAATAAGTCTTTATTTTATTTTATTTATTTATTTTATTTGTTTTATAAAGCGCCTTTAAAAGTAGATTCTCAAAGCGCTGTACATGAATGAACAGTAAACATATAACAATAAACAGAGAACAGTACAAACAATAGAAGTGAAAAACAAGTGAAAAAAGAGC
>JAFFST010053262.1:0-16159 GCA_022414735.1 Noturus placidus
TGGCTGCATCTCTGATCAGTCTTCTCCTTGTATGAGCTGAAAGTTTAGAGGGACGGCCGGGTCTTGGTAGATTTGCAGTGGTCTGATACTCATTCCATTTCAATATTATCGCTTGCACAATGCTCCTTGGGATGTTTAAAGCTTGGGAAATCTTTCTGTATCCAAATCCGGCTTTAAACTTCTCCACAACAGTATCTCGGACCTGCCTGGTGTGTTCCTTGTTCTTCATGATGCTCTCTGTGCTTTAAACGGACCTCTGAGACAGAGCAGGTGCATTTATACGGAGACTTGATTCCACACAGGTGGATTCTATTTATGAACATTAGACATTTAGGTCAACATTGGATCATTCAGAGATCCTCACTGAACTTCCGGAGAGAGTTTGCTGCACTGAAAGTAAAGGGGCTGTATAATTTTGCTCGCCCAATTTTTCAGTTTTTTATTTGTTGAAAAAGTTTGAAATATCCAATAAATTTCGTTCCACTTCATGATTGTGTCCCACCTGTTGTTGATTCTTCACAAAAAATTACAGTTTTATATCTTTGTTTGAGGCCTGAAATGTGGCAAAAGGTCGAACAGTTCAAGGGGGCCGAATACTTTCGCAAGGCACTGTAAATGGTGAAAATTTGCTTTTTACTATTTTGACTTGCTATTCAAAGAAAAAAATCAATTACAAAACTACAATTTCAAAATATTTAACACTGAACTTTTTTTTCCTCATTCCAGCAGGCATAGGCTTCTAACAAGGCACAGTATAACTTTAACTAAATAAATGAGAAAAATATTTAAATGTGGTCATCTTTGAGCCCCCTTGAATAGCCTGTGTTAAGCCTATAACTGACTGCTGAAAGAATGGAACACTCTGTAGTCTACAACTAAAAAGTGCATTGACGAGTGCAAAAAATGGTTCTATACGGCTGATTATATTCAGGATATATACCGCTCGCATCCCTGTACACCTCGCGGAGTATTATAGTAGATTTAGGATTAAATAAATACGCCTTTACCTGCTTCCGTACTCTACTCCCTTACATCATAAACATGCTCCGGAACAGAAACAAAAAAAACACACGTGTCCACAGCTCATGCATGCGTGCACCCCCTCATTGAGGTTGTGACATTCGCACGTCTCACTCTGGTTGCTAGGCTATTTGGTTGCGCCAACAAACACGTCATTGTTCGGTCAAATTTTTCGGCCTTTTCACTTTAAGTTCGGTTGCCGAACATTCGGTGCATCTCTAGCCAAGACTTATTGTGTCCCTCATTAAGTCATTTGATCTCAAACCTGTAGTGCACTACCTCAAGACTGTTGTCTTGTTAAATAGAAATGTGTGCAGTAGTTGCAGTAAATTATAGATTTGATCAGATCAACACTACGTGGGTATTTCATGCAACAGTATATTTCACAGTATAACAATAATCAGCTGTTACCAGTGGGCTGGATAACAGCAAAGTGAATAAACTGCATCATGCTTAACTGCGCATTTGCAAATGATTGAAATTTTATGGTAATCTTAATAAAGCCGGGGTTTTATGTGATTACTGTGTTAAGCTTGCAAAATCAGAATAATGTAAATAATTGTACATATTTATCCAATCCTCATTTGCCACTCGTTTAGTTAGTATGCCTGCACCTAGTGTATCTGTGAATTTATTGGATTACACATTTACTGTAAAGCTCTGTACTCCCTGGAAGATATTTCTCCACCATTTTTAAACAAATAAAGTAATGGAGCAGCTTCTCTTTACAGCCTAAAGGATCTCTGGGCTCTTTATAAGCAAGTAAAATATTTATTATTAATGTCATTAATGTAATCATTTGAAAATGCCTGTTGAACAGACGGCGAATCTTGCAGAGGCGAATGCCTCGGAAGAAGACAAAATCAAAGCAATGATGTCACAGTCCAATCACGAATATGACCCCATTCAGTAAGTATTAAACATTACATATATAACTTTTATTCTACGCGATTATTGAAATATGTTGTCCTATTAGTTACCGCGCTTCCACCTTTTTTGTGATGATCCCAGTAATCCCTCCCTTCCTTCCTTTTATCCCTCCATCACTTTCATAATCTTCCAAGCCACAGTATTTACTTCAGAAAAGTGGTTCAGCTAAACTTTATTACTGGATAGGAATTCGTTTTACCTTGAGATTTTTCTCTTCTCAGTTACACAAAGAAGCCGGTGGGTCCTCCTCCTCCAAATTACACCTGCTTTCGCTGTGGGAAAAGTGGACACTACATCCGAAACTGCCCGACCAATGGGGTAACTGGGTTTTCATTAATAGTAATAATAGTGATGATCATAATAGTTGTAGCATCTTTCATATGGCCCAAAGTACAAAAAAGTGACTTTGTGCATTTTTTTTTTTATAAGTAGTTAGAACAAGTGCAAAAGTTGTAATATTTTTAGAAAGGAAGTAAACTAATTTGAACGAATCTAAAAAAAAATTTATTTAAATTCATTTCCATTTAATATGACACTTAAAAATCTAAAGTATTTTTAATACGAATAAAAATAATTGAAAGTGATTTTCCTCAATCCTAATTGGACCTGACTGTTGTGTTAGCAGGATAAAAGTTTTGAGGCGCCTCAGCGGATTAAAAAGAGCACAGGGATTCCTCGCAGCTTCATGATGGAAGTGGACGATCCAAATATTAAAGGCGCCATGCTGACCAACACTGGCACTTATGCCATTCCCACTATTGACGCGTAAGCACAAACTCTCTAAACATTACACTAGCTCTGTGTTCAATTGCTGGTTGTTGGTTAAACAATGTGATGTGATCTTTAACGTTCACCATATTCTAATATCCAAACTACAATGTGACCAATGATCAGCACATGCCATAGTGTTCCTTCTCTGATGCCAAGTCCTTAGTATTTTGTAACTGTATTCAATTTGCTCTTGCAATCTTTGTGCTTCAACAGTGAAGCTTATGCAATTGGAAAGAAGGAGAAGCCACCCTTTGTCCCTCAGGAACAGTCATCCTCCTCTGATGATGAAGATCCCGTTCCAGATGAGCTGCTCTGTCTGATCTGTAAAGACCTCATGGCTGATGCCGTTGTGATTCCGTGCTGCGGAAACAGTTACTGTGATGAATGTGAGTCAGTTCATCATTGTCGGTCCTGTAAGAAATTTTTTTACTGAGCAATGTATTGCGTATTAACAGTAGGTAGGGAAGTGCATCTGTATTTGGTTTGTAAAAGTTATAGATTTCATTCTCATCAAAGAACCATAATTAACCATAATTATTCACTAGTGCCGTAAAAAATATTTACCATGTTCACTATCTACAGGTATTCGAACAACTTTGTTGGAGTCAGAGGAACACGTTTGTCCCACCTGCAACCAGTCTGATGTTTCACCTGATGCTTTAATTGCCAACAAATTCCTACGTCAAGTAAGAATGTACAAGCTGTGGATAGAAACACAGGATAGAATTTTAGATGTATTTAAAAATGTAATTACCTCTTGTACATATCTATGCTTTAGACTACTACTTACAAGTTCAACTTTTAATTTTTCAGGCTGTGAACAACTTCAGGAATGAAACTGGCTACACCAAGAGAATTCGCAAAGCTGCTGCTCAGAGTTCTGTCCCCGCACCCCAGCCTCAACCCCGCGTCCAGCGCCCTGTTCAGCCCCTCAAGCTTCTAAATTCCCGCCAGCAGGATCCGCTACGTGCTCACACGCCGCCCCAGAACCCACCTGCTGCTGTAGCCCCACCCCCTGCCGTTACACCACCCACTACTGTCACTCAGCAGTCTTCAGAGACGCCTCCTGAGGTTGATGCTTCACCTGTGGCCGGGAACAGTAGTGGCCCCCCCGCAGTGGCTCTTTCTCCACCACAGCAGCCCAAGCAAGATGATGTTGTCATGCCTAAGTAAGCAACAGTTTTTTTGCTGTATTGTTGCTTAACATTGCTGTTTTTCAGCAATGCTGCTCAAGTTCTGTCCTGCAATATTGTTATATTCTTCTGAATTGTTTGCCAAGTTCAGCAAAATTATTCCTGTGTATTGTGGCAATATTGTTAAATCCTGGTACACTGATATGAATAACATAACGGACTAAATAATTGAAAGCTGAAAGTCTCAGTTTTATTGCTTTGTGTTTAATGCAGAGCATTTTTTGTCGTCCCCCCCACAGAGAGCCAGAAACACCGCCAACATCTGTGATTTTATCTGACAGTCTGCTTCCTACACCAGTTATTCCAAAGGTATTGCATATGCCCATGGGCTCACAGTCTGACATTAAATATTTAAGAAGGTCGCTTTGTATGTGCATCAGTGACATTCCATATTGTTTTTTTTTTTTCTTAGGGGCACCACGTTCCAGTGATCAGCCAGCCACATGTGCACACACTTCCTCTCCCCATTCCCAGATCAGGTGAGGCTTTGTACACTTGTATACACAGCACAACACAGACATAGAATCTGTCAGGGTCTTATTGTTTGGCTAATAAAATCTGATTTATGATGGTCAGTAGAAATGCTGATAAATTGCGATATTTCTTTAATAATTTAAAGGTTCTACAAGCAAATTGATTACATTCATTACAATGTGTATGTTAGCATATTGAAAATCTGAAAGTAACTGTGCTTGAAAAACAATAACAACAGGTAAATTTTTTGGAAAACCTGTTTTCTGTGTAGACTTCTGTGTTTTCTTATTCTTGCATTCTGAATGATTTAATTCTTAGGACCTTTGAGGCCTGGCGCCTCAAGACTGCCAGCACCCCGGCCTGCGTGGGATCCGTGAGTATTGTTGCATGTTACAGCCGTTTTTGCTTAGTATTTTTATTGTTTGAAATCTGAATGTGTCTGGTAAAAATGTCTTGTGTAAACAATAAATTCCTCAGTGTCTAAAAAGCTTTAAAAATGTTTATGCTGTAATGCTAGCTAACAAAAATACTTTCTTGTTACAAATGCTTTTAGAACAAATGTCACTGTTTGAAAACATTCATACCATAATAGATTAATTTGATGGCAAAAAAGTACTAATTGCAATCTAGAACATCACATGAGCATCAATTGATTCATTTCGAAAGGAAATAAAAAAAAAAAAGAGGTTTGTGATTAGACATAATTTGTGATCAAGTTCCTAGCAGGTGGCAGAACACTTTTGGAATATTTGACTGTCCTTTTTCTAATGACGCACAAGATAATTGCCTAGTTTGTCAAAATGAATGGACCAGAACAATGTACATTTTCAGCCTCTTTTCAATTGGGTATTCACCCACAAATCCATCACCATGGCACTGTTTTGTCAAATCATTGTGATCAGTAATAATAGATGAATATCTGTAGATGTATTGAATCCTAAAAAAAATATTCAGAAATGAAATGCTTTGATGGGGTTGTTTTTAGTAAATTTGTCTTTTTACCCATTTTTTTAGGTCCTTAGGCCGAGGCCGGCCCCTCCTTAATGATCGGCACCCAAGGACACTAGTTCCTCCAGTCCAGCCTCCTCCTGTTGCTCCAACCCTTTACCCTCCCTCTCTGTTCCCTCCCCCTCAGCATACTTTGCCCCACCTGCCTGGTGTTGTGCCTCCACAGTTTCCAATGCCGTTCCCTCAGGGGCAACAACTCCCCCCCCCTTTCAACATGCCTCCCCCAGGTTTCCCTCCTGCCCCAACAAATGTACCCAGTCCCTGGGTCCCGCCAGGTACTCAGCCCCCACTCACAAATCCGCCAGTACCCCCAATACCAGCAGCACACTTACTGTCCAAGGAGGAGTTCTATAGACAGCAGCGTCGACTGAAGGAAGAGTATGTAAACTGTAGCTGTTTTTTTAAGCTATTTGTGAATTTGCTAAATTATGAATGATTATTTTTGCCTTGAACTCAGAATATACCTTATTAATATTTTTGAAATGTAAATGGTCTGTGCTTATGATCTGCACTTAGCAGTCATCATGTGTCTGCTAAACTTCATTTTAATAATCCAGTTTTTTTTTTCCCTCCTTGTTTTTGAATAAATCGTTCCCTTTTTGATTTACTGTTAGGGAGAAGTCCAAACTTGAGGAGTTTACCAATGACTTTGCCAAAGAGTTGTTGGAGTACAGAAAGATCCAGAAGGAGAGAAGGCGGTCCTATTCCAGGTATATATTGTCTAACCAATGGTTGTTGTTTTTATTTCCAACTGAACATAAATTAAACTGAGACTTGATAATGAAAGCAATCTATTATTTTTCCTACAGGTCAAAGTCTCCATATCGATCCTCCTACAGTGGCTCATCCTACTCTTACTCAAAGTCCAGATCTCGTTCTCGTTCTCCACGTTCTTATTCTCGCTCCATATCACGATCTCGCTCTAGATCGCGTTCTCGCTCTCGTTCCCGATCCCGTTCTCGTTCCTACTCTCCATACTCCCGAAGAGGCAGAGGTCGTAGCCGTAGTTATCGTTCTAGATCACGCACACCCCCATACCATCGATCCCGAACACGTTCTCCTTCTTATAGAGGGCGGGATGGAGGCGGAGTGAGTGGAGGTGTCTATCGATCTCGCTCTAGGTCACCAATCTATAGGGCTCAAAGTCCTGGCAAGAAACTGCCTCCAGCTTCTCAGGTAGAGGACCGTAAATATGGTGGAAGGTACAGAGAGATTCCGCCATATGATGCCAAAGCTTACTATGGCCGAGTGCTTGATCAAAACGATCCCTATGAAAGGGAAAGGTATCGAGAGTGGGAGAGAGAGTACAGAGAGTGGTATGAGAAGTATTTCAAGAATTACGAGGGGCCACAAGGTGGTCAGATCAGAGGCCGTGGTCCAGGTGGACGAGATCCATATTCTCCAGAGCGTTTCCCACCTCACAGACCTAGAGACAACTCTCCGTATGGCAGGGGTCGCCGGGAGGACTTTCCACCACATGGCATCCCACCAAGAAATCGTCCATTGACTTATCAGGAAAGGTGTGCAGAAAAGTACGGCCATCTTCATGTCAACAATATGGCAGTTGGAAGAGGGATAAACAAAGAAAGCCTGAAACCCACCAAAGAGCGAGAGCCAACCACAAGCACTGCTGTGGATTCTAAGGGCCTGAAACACAAGAAACATAGGAAAAAAAGGAAAGGGGAGGAGGGAGACATATTTAGCCATTCTGATTCAATGGAGGAATCTAAGAAAGATGAACGTAAGGGAGACTCGATGCTGATGAACTCGAGTCGTGATGATGCCACACCAGTCAGGGATGAGCCCATGGATAGTGCCTCTGTGCCCTACAAGAGTGCTTCAGACAAGGAGAAAAAAGATAAAACCAAAAGTAAGACCGATAAAGTTAAACGCAAGACTGAGAGTGGTACACAAAAGAAAGAAGCTCCAGCAAAAAGCACCAAGCCTGCCAGAGAAAAGGATGCAGATTCAGGGCGGGAAAGAGTTGTTCCCACTGAGCCAGCCATTAAAAGGATCAAAGAAGAGCTTCCTCAGAAGACTGATGGAAGTAAACCACATACTTCTGAGAAACTCATGCTTCCTCGCAAATTGGCACAGTCTAGACCGATCAAGCAACACCAAGAGCAAAAAGCAGTCAAAGATGAACCTAAAGATAAAAAAGAACCAGTCAAAGACTCTACAAAAGTTGAGAAACCTCCTGCTAAAGATGGAAAGCCCAGGATGGAAAAGTCCATCAAAGCTGATGAGAAACCTTTCAACAAAGCAAGTGAGATGAAGGGGGAAAAAAGGAAACGGAAAGAGGAAAAGCCACTTGTGAATGAGCCAGAGTTTATGCCCAACAAATCTCCAAGAGTGGAAGTTGCTGAGATTGCCAACGTTTCGCCCAAGCCCAAGCCGAAGGTGGAGAATGAGAAGCCGATGCAGAAGGAGAAGCCTGCCATTCCTTCTCTGATGGATATTAAACCTGAACCTGTTAGAAAGATCAAACTCAATCGTGAGATTGGGAAGAGGATTGTGAGTACTGAGCGACTTTCTTCAGAGGAATCTGGTGCTGGGAAGAACAAACTAGACCAGAAGTCAAAGGTCAAGCTACGACGACAGGGGCATGGCACAGACCGATCTGGATCCACATTGGTTGATTACACCAGGTAAAATGAATCTTTTTCTTGTACAATATTTTTATAAATTATAGACATGCATTCAATGCTTATGAAAATTAGAGTCTGGTTTTATTGCAGAGACGGTTAAGACGTGTGCTTTTATTTGTTTTTCAATACATGTACATTTGAGTGGAACTATATCCATGACATTAAGCAATGCATATAAGCTCACCTGCCACTGTAATAGGAACATCTGTATACCTGCTTATTCATGCAGTTGACCAGTGACCCTTGGTGACTGTGGTGTGGTTTTTGGTACTAGACAGACTAGCTTCAGTATTTCAGAAACTGATGATCTCCTGTTATTGTCAGTCTCAAGAGTTCTTTCAGAATGGTGAAACAAACAAAAACACCCAGTTAGTGACAGTTCTGCAGGAAGAGCCTTGTTGATATGAGAAGTCAGAGAAGAATGGCCAGACTGGTTTGAGCTGCCAGAACGGATATGGTAACTCAAATAACCAGGTGAGGTGGCAAACTGTAGCCTCAGCTTCGTCTTCTTGGTTCACCGTTCTTTACAATAGTAGTGAGCAGAAAAGCATCTCTGATTTTACAATACATCGAACTTTGAGGCGGCTGGGCTACAACGGCAGAAGTCAACATCAGTTTCAGCAACTCTCAAACAAGAACAGGAATCCGAGGCTAGAGTTAGGCACAGGCTCACAGAAACCGGGCAGTTGACGATTGGGAAAAACATTGCCTGGTTGTATGAGTTACCCGTAGCCTTCTTGTCAGTTTAAACCAGTCTGTCCATTTTCCTTTGACTTCTCTCATGAACAAAGCGTTTTTACCCTAAGAACTGCTGCTCACTTTGTTTTCCACACCATTCTATGAAAACACTAGAGACCTATTGTGTGATAAAATCCCAGTAGATCAGCAATTTCTGAAATACTTCTGGCACCAAAAACTCTGCCACAGTCAAAAGTCACTGGATTCTTTTTTCTTTTTTTCATTTCCCCCCAGTCTGATGTTTGATGTGAACATTACCCCATCAGCTCCCCTTAAATGTGTTAATTTATCTGAAAGCTATATTCTGAATGCATAAATGGACCGAACATACATCACCTACATGAATTGGTGAACTGGATTGTGGTTTTACTTTTGAGTTTTGATGAATTTACACATTGGGAAATAAAATCAATATTCAGGGTGTCCGAAAAGTCCAAAAAAACCATTTATTTTGTAATTATTATTTACAGCATATGCTTTACATGTTCACCCTTGCGCTTTGCATGTTACCTGCTCTATTTTGCAGGTTTTGCTCAACACATTCTGCTCAAAATATTCCCATTGGGTCCTGACTTTAAGGACACCCTGTAGTTTGCAAAATTATTTACAAGTAAAATTGTTGTGGTTTACATAAGTATTCACCCCTGACACCCCTACTCCGCTTCATGATATGTAAAATAATAAAATTTTGCATGTGGACGTTATGTGCTAAATCCATTGTGTCTTGACAGCACCAGCTCGACTGGCGGTAGTCCCATCAAAAGGCATGAGGAGAAACCAGACCTGAAGAAGACTGTGGTGAAAACGCTTGAGGAATACACCAATGATAGCTCAACACCTGCTGAGGATGAAATAGTCATGATCCAGGTACCTCGCTCCAAATGGGAGAAGGAAGACTTTGAATCTGAGGAAGATGAATCCAAGGTCACGAATGTCTCTTCTGGAATTGGAAACGCTTCCGCTGCCGACACGGCTGCTCTTGCTACTTCACAATCTAGCGACAAGGAGACTAATAAAACACTCCATGACTTTAATGACGTTCAACCTGAGGCTAAACCTTCCAAGGATCTGTCAAGTGATAAGGAGAAAGACAGCGACTGGGAAAGGGAGCGTGATCGAGGCAAAGAACGAGACAGAAGCAACTCTGATCGTGATGCCTCAGACAGAAAGAAACCTGGTACGTTAAATCAGGACCGAGAGCGAGTACAGGAGAAAGGAAGTGACCATGGAAGCGAGAGAAGCTCCTCATCTCAATCTTCCAGAGACAGACAGACTGATAGGACTGCATCAACATCCAGAAAGTCATCAAGTAGGGAAAACAATGCAAGTCTTGGTGATAAGAAACAGGACAACCGCAGCAGTGCAAAAGACCACACAGATTTTCGTCAGAGAGACACGAAATCAAGAGAACAGCTTAGGAAGAAGGACTCCCCATCTCCGCCCTCAAAAATGCCAACAGACACCACTAAAAGGGCGCCTACTGCATCCCAGGAGTCCAGGATGTCTGAATATAGTCCTTCCGCAGAGAGGAAGGTATTGTCTCGGGAGTCCAAAAAGGCTTCCTCTGAGGACTCTAAAGCAGACAAGCCAGTACACAGAGACGGAACAAGGCACTCTGAAAATCGGATAGCAAAGGACAAGGAGCAACACAAAGGGAACCAAAGCACCACATTGGTAGAGACCAGGAGTGACGTTGAGAGAAGTGATGCTCGAATAAAGCCTCCTTCAGCCCGTTCCATGCGTTTGTCCTCAGACTTGACACGGGAGACAGACGAGGCTGCCTTTGTCCCAGACTACAGCGAGAGTGACAGCGACGCATCAGATCCAGATAACAAGGCGGAGCCTAAGGAAAAGGGACAGGAAAGCAGTGTAAGTCCTGTCCACAGTAGGAGTGCTAGCCCTACTGGGAGTCATGCCAACAGCAGCAGCCCAAGCTCACCAGGCAGTCAGGACAGCAAGAAAAAGAAGAAGGATAAGAAGGATAAGAAGGAAAAGAAGAAGCACAAAAAGCACAAGAAACACAAAAAACACAAGAAGCATGTAGGCAACGAATCGGAATCTGATGCCAAGGGACAAAAACACAAGCATAAGAAAAAGAAATCAAAAAAGAATAAGGATAAGGACAAGGAGGAGAAAGACAAAGATAAAGAGGAGAAAGACAACAGGACGAAGGACGGGCAAAACGAAGCACCTGTTTAAGACCTTGACACTCGGTGTGTTTTATAAAGCTCGATGGTACCGCGAATAAACATTTCTGCATATTATAAAGACTACTGTTCAAGCTGATTTTGTTTGTGTTCCATAGAAATTAATGGTTTAACCATGCTAAACTCTGCCACATGACGGGAGGAGCCTCCTTTAATAATGAAGGCTGATGTAATATTTTGCTCAGAATTTTTTGATGCATATTTTGGATCTGTTAATTGTTCTGATGATTTTGGCATTAACTAATGTAGAGGCTGTAAAACAGGCACTTTAGATATGTGAACATAAATGTGCCCTTTTTACATCTCCCTTTTGTTCTTCTAATTGGAGGAGGTCGATCATTAACGGTATAATAAATATTGTTACTGTTCCAACTGGATATAGCATGGGCGGTGGGCACAGCATGTAATGATCTGCTTCAGAGATGTTTGCACTGTGAATATTTTCCTCTATTCTTGTTTTTCTGTTACATCACATTCTCATGATGGTTAATTTAAATTACCGATTGAAAATTTTTTGTTTAAAGTAATAAAATTGAGCAAAAATCCAAGCAATTTGCCTTCCTTGTTCAGTTATTTGAATACAGTGACATCTGTAGTTAGATTAATGACACTACATTCCAATGTTGATTTTTTTAAGCTTTTATATTTACTTATTTAAGTGAGTTGAATGAAGTTTATTGGAGTGTTGGATGAATTGAGTTATCATTGTTGACTTCGGGAGCACAACCAACAGTTTCTTTTTTTTTTTAAATGGTGTACGGAGCCAAACTGACGAAGACCAGAAGGATGATTACCACACAGAGCATGAGGAAAGATCTAGAATTGTTTTCCATTTAGCCCCGGTGTGTCAATTAAGAAATTTACACGTGGTTACAGTTGAAAACTGTCTCAAAAAATATATACACATTTTTTCACACTTTCTCATAATGACCAAACAGTCATTCCTTTTCAGAATTGTAACCCTTTAAATGCTTGTTTGTTTACATAATGTCACAGATGGGTTTTTTGTTGTTGAAAAAAATAATTATAATTTTCCCATATATTAAATGCTTTGATTATTACAGTCTTCGATATGTCCGTGATTAACAACATTATTCATTTTGGTGCATTCACATTTTTTATGCAGTGTCAGGTTTAAAAAAACAAAACAACTACCGTTCAGTTCCATAAAGGACCAAAATGTCTGTCAAAAAATAGTCATAGAAATATTATATATTAATATTTTTTTCCACTTTTACTAACCTTTTAGATTTTTTTTTATCAGCACCAATTCTGATCATAATTACCAAACATTCATTCATTTTCAGAATTTAACCCTTTAAACGATGGTTTCGTTACATAATGCAAAAAGCTCAGGAATCTTACTGGCAATATAAATATAGTATCATGCACCACTGGTTTTGGTGATGGTTTCATCTAAATAAACATTGATCTAAAAGTAAAAGTTTTTCTGTAACCAAACTAGTTCCAGATTGTAGAGGTAGCTCCTCGTTTAGTGATCAACTCCTCCATAGCTTCACGTCCACTTGATTTCGCTCTGCGTGTGAGCTGCGAATGGGTCGCACACAGAAATACATCAACTAGGCTTTATCGTTATCGCAGGAAGACTAATTCTTATTGTGGGTATAATTTCTACCGGGATATCGTTTAAGATATCGCCCATCCCTACTGTTCACACACAAACCACGACTCTGATATCCATACTGACAAACACACCCACACAATTACAGCTGCATCATTTATTCAGTTGGTCTGCAGCGCTCTATAATACAGCAGAATCAGTAAAAAGGGAAAAGAATGTATTTTCACCAAAGGCAAAAATTGAGACCTTGTCAACAAAATAAAAGCTTATTAACACAGAATGCATGATTTTATGCTTAAACGTCCCTTAAGGTCCTGAGCGGAACTATATTTTGTATTTAGTTAAAATAGATATATGAAAGAAAATGAGGGTGAAATATTAAAATTCCAATAAAGATACAAAGCTTTGAGAAATAAAAAAAATTTTAAGGACAAAAATGGTTCATGAGGTTATTTGATGCTCTTCAGCCCGAAGTCACTTGAAGCCACCAAACAAGAGCCCCCGTGTTCACCGTGTATGCAATATAAGCTTGTTCCCCAAAATTGCTCAACTAAGAATGTGCTGAAACAAACAGTTTAAACGTTATCAATTAAAGGTAGATATTGTCTGCAATTATCCGTAATATTTTTTAAAACCAAATTGTGCCTTAACCTTGTTTTAAATAAGATTTTACAAATATCGTTGATTGTCCATCCATCCATCTTCAACCGCTTACTCCTTTTCAGGGTCACGGGGAACCTGGAGCCTATCCCAGGAGGCATCGGGCACAAGGCGGGGTACACCCTGGACAGGGTGCCAGTCCATCGCAGGGCACAATCACACACACACACTCACACACACATTCATACACTACGGACACTTTAGTCATGCCAATCAGCCTACCATGCATGTCTTTGGACTGGGGGAGGAAACCGGAGTACCCGGAGGAAACCCCCGACACACGGGGAGAACATGCAAACTCCGCACACACATGGCCCTGGCGGGACTCGATGTATTAGTTACAAATGTAGCACAATGCTGTACTGTGCTCTCTGGTCAAATGAATAGGGCAATTCTTTGTCCTGCCCTACCAAGGTGTGACTGGATGCAGGTGATGCATCTCCATCCATCCATCCATCTGTTTATTGGAATTCCCTTTTCATCTATGATGCCAACCAAGACATTTAAACAAGGTCCCTAACTGATTGAAGGTTCAAATTCAAAATATGATATATATATATACATATATAATGGGAAATTGTACATGAAAAGTAAGTATATTAACATAGTATATTAACATTGATGAGAGAAAATTCAATTGTGAAAAATGGCGTAGATAGGAAACTGAAATGGCGGAGGAACTGAAATTCACAATATTCATATTTACTCTATGGCTATTGATTTACATGTATACTTGTGTTAAGCAAGTGAGGCATAATGTAAAAAAACAAACAAAATAAAACTGAATTTACAAGTGCAGAATAGAAAGAATATACTTTTCTTATCATCATTTGGATCTCCAGAATACAACGAGGCGAAGCAGGTTTTGTTCATGACAAGGATGGAGTTTGCCAAATTGAAAAATATGTACATTATTAAATTAATTAGTATAATATTTAATAAATATTCAATATTTTACCCAAACAGTGTAGAAATATTTAATATACTTTCTAACCTTGCCTAGACCTTCTGCAGAGATCATATTAAGTTGAACTAACCCAGCTGTAAAACAGTCTCTCAAAACCTTTACATTTACATTTAGCAGACGTTTTTTATCCAAAGTGATTTACAAATGCGGAAATACAAGCAAAACATGCTTCAATTGCTATCTTACATCCTCACACAGGCCTTGATTAAGCTGTTGATTGGATTATAACAAAATGGACTTAATCCTAACCAATTCTGTTTGTAAATGGTCTAAATACCAACTGTCCAATTATCCACAAAGCACACACTAGTTTACGCAGTAATGATAGCTGCGGACAAAGTTATAATGTTTCAATGCTAACCATAAACAGAAAATTTAATGGAAAAGTCCACAATCAAGCATTTGGTGATGTCCATGGACTCCAGACTTTAGGCAGTCATTGATGGCAAAGAATTTGCAACCAAGTGCGGCGTCAATTTGCCGCGTATCTTATGTAAATACAGAATTTGTTTGCTAAAATTTGAATGTAAATGAATAAATGTAAATGAATAAATGTGTGCGTGGCATAGTTTTTCATATGCTTTCCTTTTCTCTCCTTATTTGTACAGCTTGCCGTGGCCTCACCTTCCCCTCTCCAGAGGGTCTTGATCTGAACACTCGCTACCAAATGTCACACCTTCTAGCCGATCTAAATCTTGACTGAAGTGTTAGCATTGCCACCTGATACATCCACCTTCCCTCCCCCTCTTCGCTACAAGTTGTCTCCCATCAGAGTGTGTGTGGATGTTTCTACTCAGACTGATTCCCAGTTACTGCCTTCATCCACCTCTGCTGGCTATTGTGCTGATATCGAGAATATGGCTGTTTCAGCTTCTCCCTCCAGTCCCCTTTACTCTACCACCTCTGTCCACAGTGGTTCTCCTGGGCGCACACACCTTTCTATTACCCATTCTCTCCCTTCCTCCCAGGATCTCCCGACTACAGTCCTACTAGTCCTCCTTGTTTCCCTGTGTTTGATTCTGAATAAAATACTTTTTATACTCTTGTTTTGTTGTGTTATCTTTTATTTCTCCTTTCAAATACTATATTTCCCTCCTCTGAGACTCTAAAAGCCTCACATTTTGTAATTTAAGGGGTACCTATGTATGAAACAATTTTGTTTTATCTTGCTTCTAATATTATTCCATTGTAACTTCCACATATCCCCACCAAAGATGGCAATTAGAGGACAATCCTCCAAATTGATTCTAAGAATGTCGGACATAGTCCTAAAAAAGGAGTTCCAAAAGTTCTGTAGTTTGGGACAGAGTGCAAACATATGACTCAGGTTACACGGTGAAAGTTTACATTTTTCACACATGTCGGGAACATTGGGATATATTTTAAATAGAAAAAAAATTGCAAACACATCATTGATGAAAAGATCCTCAAAGTGTTCTGGGCCTGCACCCAGAACACCAGTTTCTGAATGTTAGCCGCCCAATAATAATACATAAAATTGGGCAAAGAAAGGCCACCACTCATTCGACTCCTCTGAAGTAAAAATTTGGAGACCCTGGGAGTTTTTCCTGCCCATATGAAAGATGAGATTAATTTGTCTATATTCTTAAAAAAAGATTTGGGTAAAAACAAAGGTATGGATTGAAAGAGGTAGAGGAATTTTGGAAAAATGTTTATTTTTTAGTGTTTATTCTACCAAGAGGGGATAATGGTAGAGCTGCCCATCTTTGAAAGGCTGACTTCATGTATGAGATTAAGGGTGTAAAATTCTCAGCCATTAATGCAGAATAGGAACAGGTGATGTTAACTCTGAGATATTTGAATTTTGAGTGCTCCAAGCGAAAAGGTATTTTAGTCTGTTTTATCCTTTGGCCAGATTGGTTTATGGGTAAACATTCACTCTTTGGTAAGTTCAGTTTATACCCTGAAAATTTCCCAAAGTCATTTAATACACGTTTTAT